>PVKS010009486.1:0-63873 GCA_004027875.1 Aplodontia rufa
GAAAGTTGCTCAAAAGGAGCCTTTTAAAAAGCTGTGGCCACGGGAGGGAGTGAAACATTGTGGGTGTGGGGGGGCAGGGGCCAGGGCCTGGCTCTGGGCAGACCTCAGACCTACACATCTGTGCTTGTACCGGTTCCCCAGCTCCCCTGGGAGGTTGTGTGGCTGCCCATTATGCAGACAGGCAGGCAGGGGACAGCCTCCACCACCTCCCCACAGGCTCCCCAAACAAAAGCCAAACTCCTGTGGCCTGGGTCCCCAGGAGTTCGAGGGCAGAGGGCGCTCACTGCAGCCTCCAGGCAGGGCCTGGTGTGCAATGCGCTGTGTCCGCCTGAGCCAGGATGCTGACACAGACTCACGTGGCAAGTGGCTGTGGCCTGGTTTCTGTGGCAGGGGCCAGGAAAGGAGAGGGTGGCTACAGAGCTGGGGCAGATTTGATGTTTCTGTCCTGTCACCAGGGGCATTGCAGACCTTCTCTTGACTCAGGTATGAAAGGAAAGCTATTTGTAATGAGCAGGTCTTGCTTATTTCATTGATGCTGTCCCGAAGGACAGTCTTTGTTGGAACCATAGCTCTGCAAAAGGCCGTGGCTAGCCTTTGCTCCAAGGCAAGAGCCCTTGGGTCTTCCTGTTGGTGGGGTGACCTGCAGCCTTCAGTACCACCCTGCTGTGACAGGTGGTGATGTCATAGGATCTGGCTTTCATGGGGGAGTGCTGGCTTCTTACTGGGCTTGTGCCTTAAATGTGCAAAGCAAAGATCCAAATCACCCAGGAAGGAGTTGGAACTACTTGCAAAGAAGCTGGCTCCCTGTCAGGGATGCCTGGGCCCAGGGTGGTTGGGGCTCCTGTCCTGGCTCAGTTGGTTGGCTCTCTGGGTCTGTGGAAGACCCTCTTGCTGAGCGAGGTTTGCCTGCTCCGGCTGGGTGGCTGCCCTGCTCTCATGGCTTCCTGTAATTAGTGCTGCAGCCCTGCAGCCACTCGGGGGGCCATGCTATCAAAGATCAGCCTGAGTGTTTACGACTGGACTGGGTCAAGTTCTGCATGTGGAAACATGATCTGCTCGCCAGAGGCGCACCACCAGAGTTTGCTTAACCCTCTGTTGGCTCTGGCCCTCCTAGAAGCTGCCAGAGCATAGGAGAGTTGGCTCAGGGACTGAGCACCTCCCAGATGGGGCTGGGCTCTCCTGGCAGTGTTGTGGAGTGCCAGGCAGGAGCTCCTGCTGTCCTATGATGCAAATGGGGGTGGGAGCAAAGGCTGGGAGGGTGAGGTTGCAGAACTGGGGTTTGTGTTTGGGAAGCCTCCTACCAGGACACCTCTCTTCCCATGGAGCCCGCTGTCCCTGCTATGTGCAGTGTAGGAGAACAAGGTTTGCACTGCCTCGACTCCGTGAACTCTGCTTCAGTCAGTGCGCACTCACTCTGCTGGGCTCCTGATAGGGGCTGAGTCTGGAGGGCTTGCCGTGCTCCACATGCTGGGCATCTGGGCATTCCAGCTGAAACCTGTTTCTTGGGCACTTACTGTGCAGGCACCCTGCAAACAAAGACAGTCAGCTACGGGGGTCCCTGCCCACTGCAGCTTGCAGCCTGCTGGGGAGAGTAGAAGGCATGGGATGGGAACCTGTAGGAAGGGTGAGCGCAGGGTGAGAGACCAGCAGCATCTGCCTCATCTTTGGCCTGGGAGTATATCTGGATTTTAGGGCTCTGGAGGCTTCAGCCTGTGTGACCACCTGCTTGATTGCAGTGCTTGGGGGTGAGTGTGCAAGTGTGGGGACTGTAGGGGACAGCCCCTGGGGCCTTTCCAGGAGCCACTACTGAGGGGTCTGCTCTTGCTTCCCACCCTCTTCCATGTACCCTGTGCTTCTCTCGCTCTTTGTCCCTGCCAATTAGCCTGCACCGGGCTGGGCCACCATATTTTCCCATCACGTTCAATACCTGAAAATATCCCATTCTGCTGGTTCTTGTCCCTTTGTGGTTTCTGTCCCTGGCACATGGCTGTTTGCTTAAGTGTTTTTAGTGCCTGTTTAATTAGTAGCTGGAACGGAGTAGTCGTTAAATTCGCAGGAGCCCTTTAGGAGGAAGCGGCCTGCCGTGAAGATGGGGTGGGGCAGTGTCCTGACTTTGCTCTGTCGCTTTTTGGATCCGGATGCGTTGAACCCATCTCTTCAAATTAATACGGTGCAAACGAGTCGCGCACAGGTGTTTGCTTGCCCGCGAATGCACTCGCAGTTGTTTACAGGAGAGCGTGGTTTTATGTGAGAAGACATCCCAGTGGACGTCCCAGTCAGCCCCACCTCCTGGGACCCCCCCACCCCATCTCCTCCTGGAGGTGAGAAGGGTCTCTGCCAAAGTGGTGGTGGGCTCTGAGTTAATGTGCTCCTGGGGACTGAAAACCTTCCCTGAGAAATTCCAAATGAAGATCTGCGGGTGGCTGTGGACCTGGTCCTTAGTCTTTCTGGTAAATGGATGTGAAGATGCCATTGCTCCTCTTTGAACCTTTGGTTCCTCTTCTGTTAAAAAAAAAAAAAAGAAAAAATACATATATAGGCACACACATGTACATCACACATGTGTACGTGGTGTGCATATATATGTATATACATATAGATGCAACGTTTGAAAATGAGGCTTTTCATGTTCTTTTCTGAAGCAGATCGCTGTGGGCTGCCGTGACCCACTGGGCATGGGGCTGGGTGAGGGTTCCAGGGCAGGGGTCTGAAAACCACTGCGCTTTCCCCTGCCCTGAACCCTTCTCTGTTCCAGGGTTTCTGTAATTGGAAGATGGTCATCAGAGCTTATCCGATTTTGAGGGGTGACGTGTGTAGGTGTGTGGATTCAGCTGGGTCATTTTCCCTCTCTTTCCCTCAGTTTCCCCATCTGTAAGATGGGGGTAATGATAGCTCCCAGGGCTGATCCTAGGATATTATGAGGTCATATAGGCCAGGTGCTGGGAATAGTGCCTTGTATAGGGCGATCCCCTTAGGAGTTAGGGTTCACGCTGGAGCAGAAGGGTTTCTCACCGTGGTAGTGCTGGGAGCCTGGCACTGTGTAGCTCTCCTCTCAGGCTGCATGCCTGGTTTCCACACTTAGCGCTGAGCCCCTGGCTGCCTCAGATCATGTACCAGCATTAGGAGGTGGAAAAGGAACGCAGACGCTTTGCATGTTTAAAGGCTGCGAATGGTCATCAGCCACGGTGATTAATACATGTGCTTGGAGAAGTTCAAGGTCTCAAGCAAGAACACACAGGATTTCGGCGCTGGGGAAGTGGAAGTGTTTGGATTTAATAGAGGGAGTCAGTTGCAGTCATTAGTATATGCTGAAATCACAGGGCAATCTTGTAAAGTTAAATTCAATTTACTTTTCTACTGAAATTGTGCTTGCTGTGTTATTTAACTAGTCTGGGGTTTCTTGGCATGGGTTAAAGGGACAATAAAGATAAAAGAATACCTGTAAGTAAATAGTAGGGTTTAACAGTAGAATCTATCGTTTTCTCCTCCTTCAATTATATCCCAGCGTTCCTTCTGTGTCGGTTTTATAACTGGAGCCGTCCAATGGGATGCTGTGGATTAGACCACCCTCGCTGCAGAGGTTTGATGCAATTAATACAGTCTGTCTGGAAAGTGGCCTTATTTCTGGAAGTTTTATGTTAATGATATGGTCTGTGCTTTGCACATTTCATACCAGAACAAGAAGCAAGCTGTAGTTTCTTTCTGGACTGGGTTTGATTAGCAGCGGAGGATCAATGGGCAGCCAAACGGCGATGCGGACAGACGGCGACCTCCCTGGGCCCCACTGATGCACTGTTGTCTTCTGGTGCAGGGGTGCAGTGGGGCGTTAGAGTCTCTTTTAGAACCCTGGAGGGAGGGGTGAGTATGGGGGTGAAGAAGAGAGAGCCTTGAGCGTGAGGGAGGTGTGGACAGACCTCCGGGATGGTGGAAGAACGTGCTGGGGGATTGATTCCCTGTGCAAAGGAATGATGTGAGTGTCTTTCTGGGCTCACCAGGTCCTGGTGTCAGTGGGTTGGCTCCTTGTAGAAAAAGGGCTTTCACGGGAGGTCTTACAAATTCAGAGCCATCTGTATGCCTCCCGTGTCTGCACTGCCGAAGCGGCTGGTGCTCCCAGCACTAAGGACCCAGCATCTCCCAGCACTAAGGACCCAGCATCCACCGCGTCGCGTCGCTCCTCGATTCTGCACCCTCCACCGCCTGCCTGGCACCCAGGCGCCGCCTTGGGCCACTGGAGGAAGTGCCTGGAGGCACCTTGGAGAGCTGCAAGGCCCCCAGCCTGCGGGACACACATTTCTCCAGGGCTGTGAAGGTGGCCAAGGGCAGCAGGGCTTTGGAGGTCTCCAGGAAAGTCCTCTGTCCAGTGTAGCTGGAAAATCACATCTCCAGCGCAAACAGGGGCCAGAGGAGCTGAGAACTGCCATGCGGCTGGGTCGGCAGAGGTGGGACTCCTACCGGGTGACCGTCCTGACATCAAAAGGGTCCTCACCACTTCCTGGAGTGGACACCACTGCTGCAGCCCCGCCACATACTGTTTCGGTCCCTGGGTCGGCCCTTAAGACTTACTGCAGGCAGAGCTAAATCAAAAAATTCTGTTCAAATCCGTACAAGATGTTGCTGTTTTTCTGCTCTGACGGAGGAGGCATTTGAAACTGCAGTTTCTTTCTATCTTTCTTCCTTTTTTTTTTTTTTTATAGCTGTCTTAAAAAGGAGTTTGGCTGTTTAGCACAGCTGGTGCTCATTACATTATGCACTGGCAATAAAATAGCATGTGTAATTAATTTTTAATGCAGCGCTGCATGCAGTGCTTTCAAGCAGTCAGTGGCTGTGAAGATCCAGCACTGGCCAACGCTAGGACCTCGAGTGGGAAATGGAAGTGGCAGAGGGGCCTGGACTCTGCTCTCCATGTCGAGCTGACTGGCCCAAGGTGGGTTTGCCCTGGGTGACCTGAGGCTCCAGTCTTTAACAATCCAGCATCAGGACCCCTTCCTTGTGCAGATGGGGAAACTGAGGCAGACAGTGGAGACAAGGCCACAATATGTGGATGGCAGGGCTGACTCAGACCTAGGTCCCTCGGGCTCCACCCCCTGGGCCACACTGTCCCTCTTGAATTCACACTGAAAACCATAAAAGGAAATCTGTCGTCCACCAAAAGCTGCTTAAAAATGTTTTCCTACTGTATCATGAGGGTCCCTGTGAAGCCTGAGATTAGATTTGGCAGCAGGTGGAGTTTTCACAGTGTCTCCCGTGTGGCCCCTGGGACCCTTGGCTTTGCTGTCTGCAGTGGGATGCTCCTCTGTGTCCTGTTTGTGCCTGGATCCCTGGCTGCCCCTGTCCTCTGGGCTCTGTGGCCTGGAGACCTGTTTGAATTGGGGGTCTCCATGCACGTGTGCCGGTGGAAGGGCTTGCTCTGGGCAGTGGGATGCTCGAGATGGGGCCATCCTTGGACTTGGTTCTCAGAGAGGATGGGTGTGACCAGGATAGCCTCTTGCTTTCTCCAAGCCTTGGTTTCCTCTCCTGCAAAATGGGGACACTAGAAGTACCTGCTCACCATCCCTCCACTGGGAGGTCCCTTGAATAGAGAATGTGGGGTGGTAGCCTTGGCTGCTTACTGCGCACACCGTGAGGCAGAGGGAAGGGGCAGGGAGAAGTACCACCCGCAGTACTGTGGCCTGGGGACCCTGATGATGACTAGTCTGTGACTGAGACTCTACTTTCTTAGCTTAGGGAGGAAGGGCCATTGTTATCAGTGTTCCTAGAGCTTCCTACTATTTCCTAAAGACCCTCCTACGAGCCCCACTGCCCTGGACACAGCATCCTATTTTATCTTGCCCCTAAGAAGGGGCAGCTCCCATTTTGCCCATGAGGACACCAGGCTCAGAGAGGCCAGACAACCTACTTGAGGTAAACAGCACACAGTCCGCAGGCCTGAGATTCAGATGCAGGTCTGCTTAGCCTCCAAGTTTGTTCCTGGGGTCCCTTTCCACTTCCTGTTGGGCTACAATGGCCCTTGCACATGGACAATAGGATGGATCAGGACAGTGGGAACCAGGTCACACTAGAACATCGTCCTGGGAAAATCCAAGGTCTTTCTTCATTTCACTGGTCACGCCTGTGCCGGACCCTGGGCTAGAAGCGGGGAGCTCAGAAATGAGTGAGAGGGGGTGCCTGCTTTACAGGAGCCACAGTAGGGAGGGTGGCCTGTGGGAGGCCTTCTCATGCTCCCTGGTGCCTTTCTCTATCTAAAAAGAATAAATAAGTGGACGGAGGTAAGGAGCTGAGAGGGTCCTGGAGATCCTGGCTTTTACTGCTAGGGAAGGCGACTGACGCTGGGGCACGGGGAGTGTCTTCCAGTTCAGTACTGTCAGTGGCAGGCACAGATATGGGTGTCCTGTAGGAAGGCTGCCTCTGGCCCTAGACTGGCCTGCATCCCTGCCCAGTTGGAGTTACAGCGAAACAGAGCCATTGACACTCAAGACCACCAGAAGGAACTTAGGACTCAGAGAAGAAGATTTTCCCACCGAATTGGGACCTAGGTTTTTGGGTTGTGGGTGAGTCAGGGCCATGCAGCCTGCTCTGAGTAGGCCCAGTACCATCCCCTCCAGGGCTGTGGTGGGGCCTGGATCCATAGGTGCATAGGGCATGCTGATGAGGGTGGATGGAGCCCCAGTGAAGGGCGGGTCTCCATCCCGGAGAGAAAGCAAAGACAGAGAAGGCCCTCAGCTCCAAGAATGCACCGCACTGTCTTCGTGGAAACAACCCCTTTGCATTGGGCAGAGGCAGATTTATGTCCTCAGGAAGCCTGAGGTGTCCTGTGCTTTTGGTAAGGGGAATGATATGTACTTGACTCCTCAGACCCGAGGGCAGGGGAGGGGGAGGGGCTGCGTGCTGTACATATTTCACAATCAAATCCAAATAGTCTTAACCATGAAATATGGTTTATCCAAACATAATCAAGGCTGGCCAATTGAATCCACAAAGCCGTGGGAAGAAACCACGGTGGGCTGGGGTCCCTCTGTGTGGGGCTCCGCAGCCCCCATTAGACTTTAGAAGAATCGCAGCCTGATCCTTGCTGCAGGCTCCACCCACCTTGGACTTTATTCGACTTTATTCAGTAATAGCTGAGAGCTGGGGTGGCGTGTGACCTCAGTGTGTGGTCGGCGGCGGGGGAAACATCTGCTTTGATTTCATCTCCCGTTGGGGTCCCTCTTGCATTTAACAGTGGGGCCACCCCATCGTGGCCAGGCCATTTCTACAACCCCACTGTACGCCAGGGTCTGGGCAGGGGTCTTCTCAGCTCCTAATCTAGGCTTCCCTGCAGCTCCTCTCTTTGGGGGACAATCTATTCCCTACTTCACAGGGGAGGAGACTGACGTCCCCAAGGGGTCATGACCTGTGTGGTACTGTGCATTTGGCAGAGCTGGGATTGTGTCCCGGGCTCCTTGAGTCTGGGGCCTGCTGTTCCTCCTGCTGGACTTCACCTGGCAGGTGAGAGCAGCTGAGGAGAGGCTTGAGCAATGAATCACCAAGCTGCCACAGGGCTGGCCGAGCCCTGGATAATGAGAATGCCTGTATTCTGTGATTTCAGCACAAAGGGTCAGAGGGCTCGGCTCTCCTCCAAGGAGGGTAATGCAAAAACGGAGTTGCAATCTGCAGAGATGGGGGCAGTTAGAACCTTTCCATAAAACTGGCCGTTTTTACTTATTGCCTCTGTTAATGAGAGGTGAGGGATGGCTGGTGGGGCAAGGCCTACCCCTTCTGGGTGCCCGACTGCTCTTGATGGCTGGTGGGGCAAGGCCTACACCTTCTGGGTGCCCGACTGCTCTTGATGCTGTATTTAACCAGTTCTTTCTGCCTTGGGTTCTTTTGCTCTGATTTTCCTTGTTAACCAACTCATTTGTTTTTGATTTAATCATGAATCATTGATCGAGGACCTACTATGTGCCTCAGGCTTGATAGGCAGCATCTCCAATGAGTCTCAAGGTACTAACTTAGCACCTTGGGGAGGGTTTTCTTTGATCGGGTTAAAATATACAAAGGGTTTGCTGTTTTAACTATTTAAGTTCATTGGCATTAAGTACCTTGCAAGTGTTACCCAACTGTCAGGACCATCCGTCTCCACAATGTTTTCATTGTCCCAAACGGTACTCTAACTTCCTTAAACACCAGCTCCCCACCTTCCCTCTCCTGGCCCCTGACAATCCCATTTTTCTTCCTGTTTCTATGAAAGTGACTGCTCCAGGGACCTCATGTAAGTGGACTCACACTCATCTGTCACTTGGCAGAGTTTCCTCAGGCGTGGTCCACGTTGCAGCAGGTGACAGGATTTCTTTCCTGTGCAGGGCTGTGTTATATTCCCCTGTTTGGTGGCCCGCTTTTTGCTCTTGCATTCACCGGTCAGTGAGGGCATGGACTGCTGCCACCTTTTTGTATTGTGGACAAAGCTCCTCTGAATGTGGGTGTACAGATGTCTCTCTGAGTCCCCACTTTCAGATCTTTTGGGTTCATACCCATTGAATCGATTGCTGGATTATTTGGGGATTCTGTTTGGCTATTTTTTCTGGAAATAGCCAAAATGTTTTCCATAACGGCTGTACCATTTTATTACCCCTCACAGCACACAAGGGTTCAGACTATTGGATTTTAGACCTAAGGAAACTATATCTCAAGGATGTGGGCAAAAACTGGCCTGAGCTTGGTAGTAACAGCCTGACGGTGTGGCTTTGAACCCACCTGCCTCTGACCCAGGTGTGGCCTCTTAGCTGCGTCCCGCGCTGCCTCCCTCACCATGTTGTGAGCGTCTCACTACCGGCTTTCACATAAATTCTTCCCATGGCAGCCCTGTCTCCCAAAACAGTTTTCAGCGGTCAGCTAAACATTTACCTAACTTGAGAGTTTGGGGAAGAACATTTTGCAAATGGACAATTTTCACTCTCCATTCTGCTGTGTCCTCAGGGCATTGATCTGAGAGCGGCGAGGCAGAAAGAGCCCTGTATTATAACCAGAACCCCCCAGAGCCAGGAAGTCTCCCCACATGTCCCAGTGCAAGATCTGCCCCTCTTTGAGCATCCTGGGGTGTCCTTGTCCGAATGGAATCCTCATGTTGGCCTTGTTTCCTTGGCCGTGCGGGCAGGGATTGGAGTGGAGGGGGTCCCAGAAGGGAGCTGGTAGATGTGAGGTTATTGGGGGGAGTATTATTTGGGGCTGTGGTTTCTGTTGCCCCGTGTGAGGGTCCTAGACCTTAAACTGAGTGGCTCATATCTGCAGAAGTGTATTCTCCCACAGTCCAGGAGCTGCAAGTTCAGAATCAAAGTGTTGGACTCCTTTGGAGCTCAAGGGGAGAGCCCTGCCTAGCTGTGTCCAGCTGCTGGTGGCCACATTGCCCCCATCCCTGCCTCTATGGTCACCTGGCCTTCTCTGCAGTGGCTGTCTTTTCTTCTGGACAATGAAATGAACTGTCCCTGGTTTAGG
Organism: Aplodontia rufa; assembly: GCA_004027875.1. Classification (NCBI taxonomy): domain Eukaryota; kingdom Metazoa; phylum Chordata; class Mammalia; order Rodentia; family Aplodontiidae; genus Aplodontia; species Aplodontia rufa. Next base: position 9,469 of record PVKS010009486.1, read on the forward strand.
ACTCACCAAGCTAATCCAGGATGATTTCCTCTTAATATCTGTAAACTCATTAGAAGCCGAAAAGGCCCTTTCTCCAAATAAGGTCACATCCACAGGTCCACTGATTCAGTTGTGCATATATCATGTCAGGGACCATCAGCCAGCCCTGTACATGCCTGTTGCGGGCTGGTCCCTCCAGGCTGGAACCCCTGTTTGGTCTGCTCTGGTACTCCTGAGGTCTGGGACAGGTTTAGGACTTTGCGGGGTGTTCCCCCGATGTCTCCTGCATGGAACCCAGAGTCGGTGTCTGACTAGATGGCCGTGTGTCTTTTTTTGCTCAGGAATGTGGTGATTCTCAGATGCCTGGCATTCTGGCCACCCTCAAACTCCCTGGGTTACAGAAGGCTGTGTGGTCACATCTGGCCCCCCAGCCCTGCCCCTGTGCCAAGTGACAATACAGCTATTAACAAGAGAGGGGGATGGTTTAAAAAATGATCATTATGAGAAAAAATTAGCAGAGTTGAATAAAAGCTAAAAATAGCTGGACACATACTTGCCTATAATCTATGCTTTTTTTTTTTTTAAAGAAAACATAATTATTTTTGTAAACCAGCTCTGAGAAGCCAGGAGTATTTTTAGCCTTCATCTTCTAAGATGTTGTGCATCATCTCAGGAAGAGCAGCCTGGAGCCCACTGGTGTTTGGCGATGTCACCATGTTGGTGGCCAGTGGGGGGTGCAAGGTTAAGGAGCCCAGTCCTTGGTCCCATTGTGCTGAGCATCTGTGATTAGACAGTCCATGAGCAGCCTGAGTGTGGCCTCCGAGGATGCTGGTGGCCTGGGATGTCCGAGCCACACCTGGGCAGGTAGCGGGTAACATGGGGAGAGTGGCAGCGGGCTCGGCTCTGGGCCGGGGGTGGAGGGCTCCTGGGGGAGAGGCCATCCAGGCAGCCTCCAAGGGTGATCGGGTTCTGAGCAGATCTGCAGAGCTCTCCATGCCTCGAGGGAAGCCTTCCTTGCTTTTTCATTTGGAGCCAAACATTGCCTCATGCAGCTTTCTCCCTGGCTTTTCCTATCGCCTCTGCCAGGGTCCTCAGGCCTGGCACAGACCCTGTAACAAGAGGCCCCGCGTGTTCCTCTGGAGGTTTGTATGTGAGCGCTTGCGTCTGTGTGTCCTGTGCGTGTGAATGGGAACGTGTGTGTCTGTGCGCGTATGTGTGTACATCTGTATTATGTGCCGAGGGTGGTGTTGAGGGGGAGCCCTCGGCGCCTCGCGGGCCCCTCCGTCTGCTGTCTGCTGCTGGCTGTTTCTGATGGGGCCACTTTCGTTTGCCCGCCCCACACTGGGTGGTTTTTCCTGCATTGTGGTGTGCTCCTGTTTCAGCACCGAGGCCTGCTGAAGCCTTTGGGGGCCAGTAGGAATCCCCTTCCCCGCTACTCCCCTGTGTCAGGGGAGCCCATGGTTCCCAGTCCTGGAAGTTGTGTCTGTTCCTGTGTGTGGCCAGCCCAGGAGAGTGCTGGGGAGCCCGAGGACTGTGGAGGTGGGCAGCGGGTCCTGTCCTAGCTGGGATGGTTTTGAGCTTCTTGGCCTTGGGCAGGCGACCTGGGCTTCACGAGCCTTGGTTTCCTCATCTATAAAATGAGGAGTGGGCTGGTTAACAGTGACAGAGGGACACGTTCTTTCTGCTGTGGGCTTCCTCTGAAGGTCCTCACCCTCATTCGGCAGGGGAGGCAGTCTGGTAATGCCCATTTTTCCAGGAGGAGAGGGAGGTGGCGGGTTTCCAGAGCTCACCTGCTTCTTCCTCTCTGAGCGCCCCTCCCTGCCCACTTGGACCGTCGTAGGCAGCAGCTGGTCTCTGAATGGTGGCGGGCATTACTATTATGTTTTTATTGTTGTTTGAGCTGTAATTGCTATCATCACATCATTGTCTTGACGTTCCCGAGTGGGGGACCAATCCAACACCACGTGGCTCTGTCCTCTCCTGCCGCCTGGCAGTCCAGGTTTCAGGGGCTGTGTCTGTCCTTGGGACTCACGGCCGCGGCGGCTCCCTCGCCGTCTCTGTTTTGGGTTTGTGCGTATCAAGGTCTCAGAGGGTCTTTCTCTGTAATTGAGATAATGAACACGGTTTCTCTAGAACCCTTGCACTAAAAGTCAAGTGAAAAATGATGGTTTTCATTTGTCCTCCTTCTCTTCCTCCCTCCCTCCTCTCTTTAATATACATCTCTTTAAGAAGGGATTGGCTGAGAGCAAACAGCTAATAACCTATGGATTTATGGAGCCGGTGCGAGCCAGCTTAATAAGCTTTGATACCTGGAATCAGCGTCCTGTCTCTTTAAGTTGAAACCCCAACTTGCCTCGGTATTTTACAGTGCCTGGTTTCATTTATGCTGGAGCCAGACTTACTATGTGAGAGTCGTCCGCTTGCTGGAATTAGTCTTAAGCTTGCTTCTGTGGCGTTGCCAAATTCCATGTTTGTGTTTTATTTAGAATTCTTTTCACGGCCAGCCGATTCTGTGCCGACACACACGGCACTGTTGCGCCCCACGGAGAAAATAAGCAAGCTTGCGTTTCCTTTGGCAGAGGCCGCGGCCACAATAGACTGCGGTCTCTGAAACATTTTTTAAAAGCTATTTTAACCCATAACAGATGCATAAAGTCGGCTCAGGCATGCCAGTTTTCTTAGTTTTAATTAAAAAATAATTACAGTCTAATGGGATGTTAGTGACACATTTGGATGAATGGTGGGTGACATTATCTGCAACTTATAAATTAGTGCCTCTCCCTTGGCCTGGGCAGGGGTGGGGGAGCATTAGGGAGGGGGAATTTGGATATTTGTTCTTAATTGCAGGGTGGGGGGTAGGGGGCGGTGGGGGCTCTATTGGGGACTGAGGGTCGGTGGAGGCCTTGCTGAACGGCCTGTGGGGCCTGGAAGAGGCACCCTGCTGCGGCTTCCAGGAAACAGGTATCTCTTAGCACATCCTCCATCCCTGCATGAACAATGAGAAATTCACTCACACTTCTTCAGGCACTAGATGGGGTTACCTGGGTCCTGAAGGCTCCAGCCAGCAGTAGCTGCTTGGCACCCGTCATCGGTCCCTGTCTTAGCGGGGCTAGAAGCTCAGCACCTGGGGCCTGTTGGGGACCTATGTAAATCAGAAATCAGAGAGGCAGGAAAATAGTATCTTGCCAGGTACTGGAAGCCTGATCCCAGGGTTTAGTTTTTATGTGAGACTCCCATTCCCTGGAGTCCTGAGTGGAAGGAGGTGGGATGGAGGCCCCTAGGAAGCAGGGTCTCTGCAGGGGTGAGTTAGGAACAGGCTGGGGATGGAGAACATCATTTTATCTCCCTGGTAGGTAACCCAGGTAGCTGATTTGTGGCAACCCCTGAGCCCAGGTTCCCTCTGCCTCTGCTGGGTCTGATGACCAGGAATTGGCCAGAGGGAGGAGCTGATGTCCTGGGCTTGGTCTCCTGGGCCCTGTTCCTTCTGCAGCTAGCCCTGCTGTAGGGAGGAGCGCTGGAGGGTCAGAGCCTGTCCCTCTCCAGCTGTCGCCAGGAGCTGCGTCATCCAGGGCCTTCTGGGATCAGGAGAAAGTGTCCCTCCCCAGCTATGCCTGTGTGCCCAGTGGGACACAGCCCAAGTGTGCCCCAGAGAAGGGATGAGACTTGTTTCAGGCCAGCATGCTGAGCCAGGAGGACCTGACTGACTTCAGACCCCGCATTTCCCCTCTTGAATGCTGCCCTGTGTCCCAGCTGAGGGTGGACACACCCTTGTGGCTCATGGCCCAACCTGGGAGACCAGGCTCTGATTGGGGGAGTCTTTATTTTTACTTTTGGGGTGGTGGCTCTTCCTGTTGTCCGTGGAGTAAAATGAACATTTCTTAGACAATGTTTCCCTGAGCCCAGATTCCTCACAAGTGAAAATTAAGTTCTTCTATTAAAAACATGAGTCAGCCCAGATGAGAGTTGTTTTGGCGTTCCTCGAATTTTTGGAAGGGAAACATCGCATTCATGTTAATCCTTTCAATTATACCTTCTAGCTGAATAATCCGCCGGGCGTTGGGTATTGCGGCCCTCTGCCATCCCACGGCAGCCCGGCGGCACAGCGAGGCGGAAGTTCAGGGCCCTCCTTTCCTTGGCCTCTGCACACCCCGGGCCGCCTTTCTGTTTAAGTGCTTCAGGCATTGTGCTTGGGGTTTGTCCGACTCCCTCTGCTCGTTCTTGGGTATCTAATTGCTGCAAATGATTAATGTCTGGTTTAAAAGGTTCGGTGTCTGGCTGCTCATGTGAATTCTAAGCAGGTGACTGTGGGTCTCCTGCTCCGAGCTTGGCTCTATACAGAATCTGGGCTCTTTTCTCCCCTGGTGGGTTTCCTGCTCAGGCAAGGGTGGAGATGGATTCACCTTTGTTCCCTTAGTGACATGGTTTGCAGATATGGTGATATTATAATGATCAAGGCAGGGACCAAGGCAGAGAGGTGTCACTGGGGCCTGGGGATGGACTCAGAGACACCCTGCCTTGGGGTGAAGCAGGTGGAGGAGGCTGGGGAGCTCAGCGGGCTTGGGGTTGCCCCCTGGGGCTTTGTCCGTGGGCAGGCCCACCTTCTGCTCCAGGTTCAGGTCCTGGGGGTGGGGTACCTTCTCCCTGAGAAGACCTGCTAGGTCTTCACCCATCCTAGGCTGAGGTCAGTGTCTCCTCTGCCCTCTCCCATGGGTCCCTGTACTTCCTCATTGTGACATCAGGATGTGGGCTAGCTTGGGTCTTGTTTTGTCCCTATATGCCCAGGACAGGGTGTGGCCCTCAGGAGGCTGTCCCTAAGCGGAAGCCCAGGGTGGCAGGGTCCCCAGGCAGATGTACTGTCAGGCTGCTCCGTTGGGGAACCTGCAGTTTCGCACAGCTGAGAAACCCAGGACTTGAGCTGTGCCCAGTGCAGCTGTCAGACCAACACTGGCTTGCATCTCTCTGGCTTTGGGTGCACTTTTGACTTTGGGAGATTTGGGAAGTCCCTTTTGCTTTTGCTTCTCCTCGTTGAGCAGGGGAACCCTGGCTAGGAGGGCGGGTCCTTGGGCATCTCCCCGGGTGAGTGGCAGGCGGCCGCGGGATGGGAGAAGCTTCGGCTCTGGAACAGGATTCCACGTGTGGTTTTGGAGTTTGGAACCAACACTTGTCTTTTGGGATGTGTGGGGGAGTGGGGATGGGCAGGAGTTCAAGTTCATTTACTTGTATTAAGTTGAAGTTTCCTCTTTTTATGAGTAAGAAGAAAAAGCCTGTGAAGATGATGAGAAACACAGGCTGGAAAAGCCATTTGTTTACTCATTAAACTTCCCATAAAATAAATAAAGATTTAGAATGGAGGACCCAGCGGTGGGGGACTGGAGGGCGGGAGCGTTGACATGAACTGCTGGGTGGGAAACGGGCCAGCGGGTCGGGGCCATGAACTGACGTCGGAGAGGACAGGTGCAGCCCAGGGCTAGGGTGACCAGAAGGAGGGATGTGTGCTGCACGTGTAGGCATGTGTATGTATGTATGTACTTGGGGTGCACGCATGTGACCGTGTGCACATGCATGAGCATGCATGTGAGCACACGAGTGTGCATGCATGTGCAAGGTGTCCTCACATGCACGTACATCCGTGTGTAGGTCCATGTGTGTTTGTAAAGTTGCACCCTCCACCTGAGGACCATGCTCTCACCAGCTACTGACAGGGCACAGGATCAGAGGGAGAGAGGGGCAGGAACAACGCTTGGTGCGACCAGCCTGGCCACAGTGTGATCCAGCTGCAGGCTCATAGGCTCGCATGGTTCCCAGGGGTGGGTGCGTCTTGAGCAGGGCTGGTGGGCAGAGAGCCTGATGGGCTGTTGGCGGGCCTGGGCTTGACCCAGCTCTCCCCGTTCCTAGCTGGGAGACTGTCTTCACGTCCGTCTTCCTCACTTGCTCAAAGGACGTAATGGCATTACCCTTGCAATCGGGCCTGGCACCTGGCAGACCTCAGCAGGTGGGCTGCGATTGATTTGTTAGTATGACAACTGCCATGGCAGGTTGGAGAAGGGTCTTGACCATGTGACCCGGAGTTTGCACACCTGTGCTGTGCAGCTGAGCTGAGAGTGAGGCTGAAGCCTGGGCCACAGTGTGGGCTTCTTGGCGGCACAGGTGCCCCTGGACTCTGGAGGCCTGGAATGTCAAAGCCACCCCTGTTAAACCAGTGTGCGCTGCTCTGGGGGCTGTGGTGCTCGCCTGGCCCTGGCCCTGGCCCTGGGGACATCCTGTCCTCCAGCCCTGTTGGCTTCCTGACGTGGTTGGGCTATGTCTCTTTCCGTGAGCAGCTGGCTGTCCACCTCAGGAATCCTCACTGTGGCCAGACTCAGGCAGTTGGTCCCTGGCTCCTCAAGCTTGAGTGGCCTGGGCTCCTTTGGGAGCCTGTTCAGATCTAGAGTGGAGGCTGGGACCACAGGGTGGCCAGCCGAGAAGAGAGCTGGCCAGGGTGCCTTCTCCCTGGGGAAGACCTGCTGGGTAAACACTTCTGCATGCAGGCTGGCTGGTGGACCTGGGCACCTTATTGCCTGGGCTGATGGAGCCCAGGGACTCAGGCCTTCTAGGCCCTTCCTCTTCTGCCCCTCCCCTGGTCTTGGCTGTTGTTTTGGGACAGCTCACCAACCCTCCTGTTTTCTACAGTCCTTGTTCAGACTCTTTGTTATTTCCTCCTGGAAGGAATAGGGTGCCATTGTCCAGAGACCATGGGGTCGGATGTGGTCAGCCTCCATCACGTGTGCCTCTGTCTCCCTCCCGCACATGGCACACATCACTTGGCAATCACAGCATCTCTTCTTCAGGGGCCTTGGCCTGGTGCCTTCAAGACGATAGGCAGGCAGCCCCTGCTAGTCTGTCACGCTCACCTAGGAGTTGAAGCCATGTTTCTGTCCTGGCGGGACTTCCCTCTGAGGGACTGGTGGCAGGGGACACTACCTGAGTCTGTTGCCTCAGCCCTGAGGGAGAGTGGGGATTCCCGGGTCTTTGCTGGTCTTTGGGCCATGGAGGAGGTGTAGCTGGAGGCTTTGGCCTAGTGTTTCAGATGGAGGGCCAGGGTGTGCCAGGGTCAGCTTGGCCCCCAGGGCATGGTGTCTCTGCCCTCAGGGTGCAGTGAAGGGAAGACTTAGGTCTGAGTTCCCAGACATCGAAAGGGGCAGGGAGGATGGTGTCGTCCCTCACCTGTTGTCCTCACTGTGCCCTTTGGGGTTTGCTCTGCCCCCTCTCCCTGCCAGTTTGCTCCCATCCCGGGTTCTCCTGTGCCTGGGGTTGGGCTCCCTGGGGCTGGGACCTGGTCCTTACCCGCATGTTGCTGAGACTGGCTCGGCTTCTCCTCCAGGGCCTTAGGTGTCCCCAGCGAGGCTGTTGCATGCACAGCCCTGGGCCAGGGTGGCCGTCGCACTGACCTGGTCCCAGCCTCGGCTTGTTGTCACATGGCCTCTGTGGTCTCCATGGGTTTCCACCCCCGGGCTGTGGCCTGGTCTCCGGTCGCCCGAGAATTCCCTGCTGATGTCAGCAGAGGCTGTGTGTTTTGATCAACAAGAAGTAGAGTTGGGATCCAGCATGAAAGAGACACAAACTGAGAGGTGGGTGCCCCCTCTGTCACCACCAAGGGTCCCCCTTTTGCCTCCCGAATCTGTGTCTAGGATCTCTGAGGTGGGATGGCCACTCCCATGTTACAGATGGGGAAACCGAGGCTGAGAAGGGTCAAGATTCTCCTGTAGGACCACGGGGCTGCGAACTGGGAGGCTGTGGCCTTCTCAGACTCCAGCCCTTCTCTCTCCTGGGCCTGGCTTGCGGCCTTGTGCTTCTCTCTAAGTAGCAGATGGGAGCCTCCTCTGTCACTGCACTCCACCTCCCTGTGTGGCTCTGGCTGTCACGAGGAGCTGCTGTCCCCCTCCCCTGTGTCCATGCTGGCCTTGATCTGTGTGTGAGTGTGCGTGTGTGTATGTGGGGCGGGGGAGGTCTGCTCGGCCTCCTCCTGGACCCGTCCCTCCTTTGATACCAACATGTACCTGACCCACCCAAGGCCTGAGAGCGCCTGCTAGTGGACAAGTGGGTGGGTGACCAAAGAGTGGGCCCCACTGGGCCAAGAATGCATCAAACAAGGAGCTCTGTCCCCCAGCCTTCCTGGGCAGGGTGAGGGTACCTGGGGGTGTTGCCTCCCAGCTGAGCCTTCTGAACCAGTTGTGAAGTCTAAGCCAAGTGGACTCCCAGAGCCCCTCGCCTCTTATTAAACATGACTTTAGCCAGGCGCGGCAGTGCACGCCTGTAATCCCAGCAGCTCCCGAGGCTGAAGCAGGAGGATCGCCAGTTTGAGGCCAGCCTTGGCAACTTAGCACAATCCTGTCTTAAAAAATAAAAAGGGCTGGGGGTGTGGCTCAGTGGTAAAGTGCCCCTGGGTTCAGTTCCCAGTACCAAACCAAACCAAACCAAACCAAACCAAACATGGCTCTGCCCTGGTCCTGTTCAGGTTCATGTCCCTGTCTGCAGTAAGAAGGAATAGCACTTTTGTTACCTTAGCGTTGCAGGGGAACTCAGAAAGCTGGGTGTGAATGTGAGAGCCTGCCAAGGGCCAGCGGCAGTGACCACCTGATAAACCCCGAGTCAGTGCCAAGGGTCCAGAGGGGGCTGCAGCCCTGAGGTACGGGCCTCTGTGGCTCCCCTGACCTTGCCTGGGACTGAGGGCCCAGGATGGTGGTCCCGGCTGGCCACTCAGACTCTACAGGGGGCTGGATGCTAGGCCTGCAGGGTGACCAGGAATTAAGTCCGTCTCCTGCTCTGAAAGGCCTGGCTCTCAGGTGTCCTGGGAAGGTCAGCCCCTCACTGGGCATTCGTGGGCCTTTCTGGAGGCTGGCATTGCATGCATGAAGCACCTGCTGTGTGCCAGCCTGGGGCCCTGGCTCCCTTAAGCCCTGCCAGCACAGCTGCTATGTGACAGTGGGTGGCGGGCCTCGGGCAGCCTCTGCAGTGCCTCCAGGTCACCCACCTGGCACGGCTGGTGTGGCATGCGGTCTGGCTGGGTCTGGCTGTTGTTGGGTGGGTGAGCTCTGCTCCATGGGGCTGCTGTTCAGGGCCCATGACCTTGGCCCTGCCAGACTCTGCCTGATGAGACCCTCCGCCCGTCCAGGTAACCCAGGCTGTTCCTGGTGGCCCTCCAGGAGCCAGCTCTGCTGCAGCTCCAGGAAAGGCCCCTCTGAACAGCCCTAGGTGCACACAGCTAGGCCGAGCTCGATGATCCCCTTCGGTTCTCCCTTGGGCCGTGGGGGCCTCCGGTTGCAGATCATCCCCTGTCGCATTTGGCTCTGGGTCCTGGTGCCCGCCACATGTCCTGGTGCCCAGGTGGGGTCAGTGGGAGGTGTTTTTAGAGCCCGCTTGCCCACCTGAAGCAGGAGGGGCACTGGAAGTGGCTAGAGTGAGTGTCTGAAGCCCCCGCCAGCTCTGTGTGGGAATCCTCAGCTGCCGGACTCGGCGGCAGGGGTGCAGAGAGGAAAGAAAGCCCAGAGTGCCTTGGCCAGGGGAATTCTGAGAGTGGGCCTGGTGCAGAGGGACCCCAAGCTGGAACAGCCACTGTCCTCCCCATACTCCTTGTCTCTCTATTATTTGTACCATCACTGCTTCCATAAGAAAAGGAATTTCCAGTTTCTTGCTTTAAGTGAACCAGTAGTAGAATCATTAAAATGATGAGGAAGGCCGGGTGCAGTGGTGCACACCTGTAATCCCAGAGGCTCAGGAGGCTGAGGTAGGAGGGTCACAAGTTCAAAGCCAGCCTCAGCAACTGAGCGAGGCCCTGTCTCAACATAAAGAATAAAAGGGGTTGGAGATGTTGCTCAGTGGTTAAACACCCCTGGGTTCAATCCTCAGTACCGAAAAAAAAAAAAAAAAAAGATGGTTAAGGAATGGAGGTCCACAATCACAGGATGGGAAAGGTTGTCCCTGGAACCTATCCTGCAGCAGAACATAGAATTTAGCTCTGAGCTTCCTAGCAGCCTTGGCAAAAAAGGGAAGCATTGTGAACTCTGATGAGCTTATCAAAGAGTAATAGTTCAGGTTGGAAAGATTTTTGAATCCCCCTCAAGCTTAGGTAACTTCTTTTTTTTTTTTTTTTTTGGAAAAGAAGATAGGACCTTTATCTAAAATAAAGGACCAGGTAGTGAATACTAGGCTGTGTGAACTAAATGATTGCTACTACCATCACTCATCTCTGCCGTCTTGTGAAAGCATCCGTGGACAGTTAAAGAATGGGCACGGATATTGTTTTAATAAAACTTTATTTACAAAACCAATCAGCCCGTCCAGCCTGGAGCTTGTAGACCCCCATCTCCATAAAGAACAGTGAGTGGCACTGACAGATGTCTGCATTGCCAGACAAATCATTGAGACCTCTCATACTGATCCTGATAGAAGTGGAGACAACCCAAGTGGAGGGTCTGGCTCTCTTGCTCTGCATCCTTGGACCTCATTCTGCTTCTGTCCCTGGAGAGAATGATCTGGTGGTCAAGGATGGCTGCTGGCCCTGGCGGGACCAGGTGTGTGCCTCAGCTGCTCAGGTGTTTCCTTCCCAAGACGTCAGTCCTCCCCGGAGGATCGAGGAGGCCCCTTGACACCCTTTCTGCAGGACTTTTGTTTTTTTGAAGAGACTTGCAGGAGACACGGGTGGCGTTGGCCTGGCTGGGATGTGGCTCCGCTGGGGCTGACTCTTTTTGTGGATGGAGGCAGCAGGTGGGAACAGGAAATTCCACTCCTTGCTGCTCAGTTTGTTTCCTTCTTCCTGATGTCAGGAGGGTGGCAGGAGCATCCTGTCAAAGTCAGGTGCTTTCTCCTCCTCAGGAAAGCAGAGTCCAGCTCAGGTCTGCAAGAGGTTCCTGCAGGGCCCTAGGTGGGGCGGGACACGTGGGAGGGCTCAGGGCGCCTCGCCTGATTTCCCTGGGTCTCTGAGCCAGTAGCTGGTTATGGTCAGTACTGAACTGACGCTTGGTCAGAAGTGGGAAGGGCAGTCTCCGAATCCTGGAGCTCCCTGAGCCCTCCAGAACGTGGCCGGGCCCCCAGAGCGCAGGGGAGCTATCCATGGGCCCTGCTAGCCTGGGCTGCCTCAGTTAGTGATGTCCCCACTTGCTCATTTTTTGGGGTCTGAGACCCTCTGACCATCCCACCATGAAGAGACAGCCAGGGACAGAAGTCCCATCCCTGCCTTCTAGAATTCTCTGTTGGCTGCCTGGGAAGGGTCCTATGCTTCCTTCAAAGGCTGTTCAGTTCCACCCCCCTCCCACCCTGCTGTGAGAGAGCAGCTGCCCCCATCCTCCCTGTGAAGGGAATTTAGTGGGGTGCATCCTCACCTGCCGGTAGGTGGGCCTAGCCCACTTTTCCTGTCCAAGAACCCCAAATACTGGGTGGCATCTGAAGGAGGGGCCCGGCCCTGACTCTGTGGTCAGCCAAGTGGGCTTCATCTATGCCTCACAATCTGGCACCGTTCTAGCCTGTCTGCGTGGCCTTATGTGGTCAGTGCATAGGTTTCTTTGGGCTTTAACAGTTTTGAGCAAGGAGGCCAGGCAGCCCTTTGCAGCAGCCTGCAGAGGCGAGGATGGACTGGGAGCAGGGCTTGCTTTAGTCTAAAACGTTTCCTCCTCCACCTCCTGGCCTCAGGTCCCTGCGTGTGGGCAAAGGGGGAAGGTTCTAGACCTTCGCTAGCCTCCCCGCTGCCCAGCACTGGGCCCACCCTGAGGAGGTGTTCAGCTCTCTATGGGCTGAGCAGTTGGGGGCCACTTCAGGGCCCGGCAGACTCTGCTGTTGTAATGACCGGGGGGCACTGGTGAGCCCTGCTTACCCACACGCAAGCTGTCGGGTGAAGCGGCTAGAAGAGCAGAGCTCTGCCCAGGCCGCCCCATCTGCCCCACATTGTCCCTGTGCCTTTGCACTGTAGCTCAGCTGCCAGGCAGCAGGGGTGGTCACAGGTGCCTCAGCTTCCTGCCCCAGCCCAGGAGAGAGGCACCTTCATTCTAGACCCCTGGAAGGCCACCAGACAGCTTGTGCACGGGTCCTGTGTGCAACAATGCACCCTGTGGCTGTGTCCCTCAGGATGGCACACCCCAGTCCTGGTGCCAGAGAGCCCTCCAGGCCAGGCTCCAGCTGGACAGGGCCCCAGAAGCGGTCCCTAGGGTTGGTCAGAGCCTGTAAGGCCAGTGCAGGCGGTGGCTGGAAGACCAAGGGAGGGAGCCCTTCCCTCTGCAGTGGCCTGGAGGATGGAGGGATGGTACCCTCCCCAGATGCTGAAGGCCTTTGGTGGGTTTATTGGACTCTGAGAGGCAGAGGCAGTGGTGGCTTCTGTCCTCTGCTGGGCTGCAGTGATCCCCTAGGAGTCTAGGGCAGGGCCCTTTCCTAGCGACATCCACCCTGCCTAGCGCAGCTCCTGGTCCGGAAGACTCTTGTGAACCCATCTGTGAGCGAGAGAGTGCAGAATGGACATCGGCGTGAAGGAGTGCGCCTCCTAGGACCCCCAGTGGCACGTGGTGGGTGTGTGGGAAGCGCTGTCATAGATGAACCCGCCGGAGACCCCCTTTCTTTAATTCCTCCTCACTTCTGGAATGGATGTGCGTCTCTTTCATTAGCTGCCTTGAGCCACCTTGAGGGAATTAGAGAGGACACACTGGGCAGCATCTGTGTCTGAGCTCTGGGAGGCGCAAGGCCCCTGTCTTGATGATGACTCACCCTCTCTGTCCCCATGATGGCTTGACAGGTGCATACTCATGCCTCATGGCACCCAGCTACAGGGGAGAACAGGGCTGGGTGGAGCAGTGGAGTGGTCACTGCCTTCCTGCTCAGTGGCTGTAAGCTCCTCCTGGTCCCCAGCCTTAGTTTCACCTCTTCAAGGAAGTGGGTGTTAATTGAGATAATGTGTGGAAGGGCCCAGCCTTGTGCCCAGGCACCATGGGGGCTTGCAGGAGAAGGCTGCCATTTATTCTGTCAAGCCGAGGGAGGGGACCGTGTGGCTGGGGTGCAGATGAGGACCTTGGTAGCCCTGCATGGAAGTAGCTTTCCAGAGGTTGCCTCTCCTGGAGCACTTGGGCTGTGAGGCCCTGGCTTCTTGTGGACGGCCGGCATTCAGGTGTCTGGTGGCCGGCCTCCCTCCCTGACCAGAACCCCAGGCCCGGAGACGGGAATGGGCTTTGTGGGGTGGAACAGCAGCCTGTTCCACCTGGCTGCAGACCCCTTGCTGCCCTGACCCTGAGCTGGCCTGAGCAAGTTCCGGGGTTGGGGGTCCATCTGCCCTGTGCTACGGGGGCTGTTGGACTTGGGCTCTCACGGCCAAGAGGTGGCCTCTTCTCCCTCCCCAGGGTTCTAGGAGGGTGTGGGCCTGGAAGGGGTCTGGAAGGAGTGTGCTTAACATGTGAGAAGGCTGCTGTCACCATCCCTGTCCCCGCCCACTTTCAAGCAGCATGGGAGTTGCTCACTGTGGCGGCTCTTTGGCTGCGAGCGTGGTGAGCAGTGGGGTGGGGCGTCCTCGGGGTCTTTACCTTGGCTTTGCTCTGGCGTAGGACCCCGGCTGCAGCGGCCTTTCACCTGTAGGCTATTTGCACGGGCCGCCACCTCTGCCCTTGGGGAAATGTGGCTCTGTGGCTCACTCTGAGCTGCTCTTGGGTCGATGCTGGGGACCTGGAAAGTTGGGGTGGTGTGTCCACTCTGACCTGCTCCGGGGCTGGCTGCTCCCCCTGCCCTGGGCTTCTGGCCTGGCCCCCTTCCCTGTGCAGCAGCCTGTCCTGGAGAACGAGGACGGGAGCCCGGCTCCTCTGGCCCTGGGGACCTCTGGGAGGCTACTTCACATTCAGTTCTGGTCAGCAGATTTAGACTGAGGACTGGCCTGGGGGAGGACCGGGTCCTGGAGGGGGCCACACACAGGCTCTGTCCTCCACAACTCCTTCTCCAAGACCTGTTCTGCTTAGCCCCAGAAGCGACCATGACCGCTCCTATCCCAGACCAAGGGCATGTGGCCTTGGCGGGCTGCGCTGAAGGTCTTAGAACCGGAATTTGCAGGGGTCCAGGCCTGGCTGTGACCCTGGCTTGAGAGGTGGGCCACGTGGCGTGAATACAGATGACCCTGTCTCATGGCCTTGGTGTCCCTGGGCCTGGGCAGAGTTTTCCTCTTTGGGCCACAGACACCTGGTGTCCTGGTGGTAGGGCTTCTGGAGGTGGGTTCCCCAGCCGGCTGGTCCATCCTTGCCCCGCACGGCTGACCATGCCTGGGCTGAGATCTTGGGGCTGCCCACGTCCCCTGGCTCTGCCTTCTGGGTCCTGGCCCTTCCAACACTTGGCATCGACTTGGCCCTGGGCCTTCTGAGGGCAGATGCCCGAGGACAGGGTGGATTTCAGCTGGGTGCTCCTCTGCTGCCCACCCAGTGGAACCTGCTGTGCCTCCGACTGACCGGCTGGCCTTCAGTGCGAGGGTGGTGGGCTTTGCCCCGAGCCCCACTGTGTCCCCTGTGGCACAGGTGGCTGCCTCCTGGGCTTTCACGGCACACCCATGCTTTGTGTCGATAGGATCCTCATCATTATGATCTTTCAAAAACAAAACAAAACAAAACAAAACAAAAAAAACCCGAAGTCCCTGTCGGATGGAGCCTTTCAGAGCCAAGGCTGGAGAAGTCAGGGGGAGCTCTTCCACAAGAAATCGGCACTCGGATTCCCGGGATTTGGGGAAACAGCACTGGCAGGGCTGTGTTTTTTCCTTCCCAGGCACTCCGTATTATTAAGACACTCTGTCTTCTAAGGGATGGTGGATAATTAATCCTGTGGCGAGGCACTAGCAGCAAGCGTGCGAATATATTTAAATAATGAGGAAGTTCTTTAATGTGGACCCGTAAAATAATTGTGGGCTGGTGGCACTAGAGAGAGAGGATCCGTATTTATTGAAATGTACTTTTCCCCTTTGGAAGATGGGGTTTTCTTTTGTGTACACACACACACACACACACACACACAGCCTCAGCCAGAACCCTGCTAAGTCCTCTCCCTTTCCAGTGGAAGAGAATCAATTATGCCTGTGGTCGATTTCCAAAAACCACTTTTCGATTGTGTGATTCTGTTTCACTCGAGAGCGCTCCTGTCGGCCCCTCAGCCTCGAGGAGGGGGAAAGGCCCTCACCAAATATCTGGGCGAGACTCTGAGACTCTGAGCCATTGAGAACACTGCCAGCAAATCAGAATTCCGCCGCTGCTGAAACTTCGCCTCTAATTGAACTGGGAAAGGTAAACCCAGATTCAGGGCTCCGCACGCTATAATTGCAATAATTTAATTTAGCTATTTAACCTGTAATTCAGTGGTATTTATTAAGGAGCATGGGAGAAAATGAGGCCATTAGGAGCCAGAGAAGAATACATTGAAATGAAAATGAACACTTCTAACTGCCCGTTGACCTTCGGTTTGTAGCAGTTTTTATTAGGCTGGTCACGGTAATTACCAGGACGTGAATCAGGGAGGAAAAGTGAATAATTCAGTAATGAACATTTTTATTCATTATCTCACATTTTCAGGAAGCGGAAAAGTATCGCAGAAGTATCAGCGATGCTCTCTGTTTGTTTTTAAAAAAAGGATTGTTTGTGGACAGTGGCCCCATGCAGAGCATCTGTCTGTGGCTTGGGAGCCGGACTGAGGTGCCCTGATGTGTCATCGGGGCGAGTATGCTTCCGGGACTCACCCAGGGAGTCGCCATCACAGTGGGCTTGGGAGGAATGAGAGTGGGCATCCTGCCGGCCACAGCTGGGCAAAGGCTTTCCCCAAACGATCAGTGCTTGGAAAGTTTGCTTGCCGTGTTGGCCAAGGGTGGGATGCAGCGGGTGTTCTCGGATGTTAGGAGTAGCCCAGACAGGCTCTAGGGTGAGTGTGATCGGGTGCCGTGTTTGGAGGGCTTAAGGTGTGGCTAGGAATGTGAGGCCCCAGCTATTGTACTTAGGAATTCTACTCCCAGGATGCCATGAAGATAACCAGGGAGATGCACTAAAATATGCATCCACCTGCAGTATCCTTAGGATGGTGGAAAACTGAAAGCCAGTAGCTTCTGACAGGAAGACGGCGGTGAAATGAACCACATGCCAGTCGCCAGAGAGAACATTATGCAGCAGTGAAAAAGAATGGTGTCTCAGCTTGTCTAGTGATGGGGAAAGTATTAGGAGAGAAGAGCACAAATCAAACTCTGCTTTCGGAGTGGAACTGTCTAAAACCAGTGGAAGGGACTGAAAGGAAGCCTCCACAGTTTCACAGACATTACCTTGGTGGTTTCGATCTTCCGAATCCTTGTCTGTGACTTTTAAGTTTTCTACAAGAAGAAAGGGTCCTTGAGAATCAGAACATGCAGTGACATTGAGAGAAGTTTCCAGTGAGGCTCCCTGCACCAGCAGCCTCTGCCAAGCCAGGGTTTCATAAGCTCCTCCCTCTACTTCCCAGAAAACCATTCAGCCTTAGAGGTAACGGGGGATACGCCTGAAGACACGGGTGTCAGCGGGTGTGATGGATGGCGTCTAGAGCTGCTAAGCACCCCTGTGCGTTGGGAGGCATCTTCTTTTATTAGTATTGTTTCCTTACCCCACTGGGGGCTCCAAATGGGGAGTCAGCCTCTTCTCCTGGGGCTGGGGTGCGTGGTCCCAGAGTGGAGACTCTCGCTGAGGACTGGCCCCCTTACGTCCCCTGTTGAATTGTTGGCCCGGGCCTCTGAGCTTCATCTACCCCAGCTGTCCGCCAGCCCCGGCCGTGGTCATTTCCATTCAGATAGAGACGTTAGGAATAATCATATTCTATTCATGAAGCTAGGGAGAGCGAGTGGGGCGTGTATCTTGGTGTTGCAGAAGAACCTCATTAGATACGCAGATAATTCCCCCCCTGTCCCCCAGTAAGGTCTTCATTTCCTCCCCGAGAGCCCCTCGCCACCCTCTGACACCCTGAGGGGCTGGAGGCTTGCCTCGCGGAAAAAAAAAAATTACTCTCTTTCCAATTTTCAATTTTCCAACTTCACTCATTTTCTTTATTAAGTGCACTGTGGATATTGGAGAGAAAGAAATAAAATGACAGTTCTGCCCTGAATTCAGAGTGTGGGACCCTGCTTTGCATACTGAGTACAGCTGACAAGCAGGAGAGGGGCGGTGGGCTCTGTGGGCTCCAGGGCGGTTCCTGGCACACACAGGGCCCCTGGCCATGCGCCCTCCTGCCCACGGACCTCCCTTCTCTTCACCTCCTACTGGCGTCCCGCCCACCTCCACCCGCTGTCTCCCAGACAGTGCCCTAAGACCAGGTGCCTGTTAGGAAAAGCTGATCCTGCCTCCTTGAGGGTGCAGGCCAGGGAGGCCGAAGGACCAGCCTCTGGCTTCTGGATTTGGTTTCAGGCCTTAGTTCTTTCACCTGTTAAAAAGAAAACAACTACAACTAAAAAAAGAAAAAAAGAGAAAGAATTAGGTAGAGACTGAGGTGTGAGGATAAATTCCCGAGCCCGCGCACGACAAGCTGCCGGCTTCCGGGCCAGCTTCCCAGGGCACAGCTGACTGCTGGAGAGCACTCGCTCTGCCCCATCCAGCCCAGCCTCAGCTCCACAGACCCTCCCCTGGAGATGAGCAAGCACCCGGGACGCTCTGCTTTCCAGGCCTCTCCTGCCGCCTGGGAAGCGCTGGTGTTTTGGACGTAGCCCGCGCTCACAGCGCACGGGGCTCCTGTTTATTTGCAAGAAAGCAAAAGCCCTGTCCATCTCCCTGATGTGCCCCTGATCAGGCCCACATTTCCCCAGAGTGCAGCTTCCCTCCCGGGGAGAGCATCTGTCCACTTAGCTGTGGACGGCAGTGGTCAGGGAGGCGGGACAGCTATGGCGTGAGGGCCCCGGGGGACACCTTTGGAAGCCCGTCGGGAGCCACCTTTGGCCGTGGTGGCTGTTGAGAGGATGTGGAGTGGCCTTCCTGGAGAACGGGGAAGGGAAGAAGGCCTCTAGGCCTTGGTGATAAGGCTGGTGCACCCCTGCCCCCGTGTTTTAGGGTCCAGAGAGGGCACTGCAGCCATCAGCCACCAGGAGCAGGATGCAACCTGTCTCGCTCACTCCTGCAGAGGAACTCTGGAACCTTTCCTCCCCCGGTTGCCTAGTTACAAGATCATCTGTCACGTTTCCCCGAGAAGGGGGTTTGGCTGGGGTGATGCGGATGGGGCGGGGGCACCCGGAGATAGTGTCTGCTGTTGGGGACGTGACAAGTACTTGCGATCACATCAAATCCTCATTTGTGTTACGCTGGACAGCCCCACTGCCCAGCTGCCCTGGAAGCCTGGGACTGCTGGGGCTTCTTTGATGCAGGAATGGAGACTGAGAAGTGGCCAGGACTTGGCTCCTGGGCCTCCTCATCATTTGTCAGCTTCTAGTTTTCATTGTTTCCCGACTTCTTTCCAGAGAGTTATCTAGGAGGAATCGTCAGTTCCTGCGGTGCCTCGCAGAGGTGCGGGGAGGGCACCCAGTGGAGGGTTTTAATGGCCCTCTGGGCAGCACGCAGGAGGGCCCTCTCAGTGGCACCCCGCAGGTGTTGGTTGCACACCCACTACGTGTCAGACGGTGGTTCATGGTGAAAGCTTGCAGGGATGAATGGTGGCTTTTGAGAGGCATTTTGCTACGGGCTGTGGGATGCCTATGAGTTGTGTGGCCTCAGGCAGGTAGCTTTACCTCTCTGAGTCTTGGATCCTGTGTCTAGAATCCAGATGGACAAGCTTTATCGGGGTCCATGAAAACACTGAGACCCTTGGCCAGTGCTCAGTGAGGGTGGCCCATTGATTTGGGGGATCTCAAGCACAAAGTATCCTGGTTGTGGTGGGTGTGGGTCGGGCTGAGGTCATGATAGGATGCTGGGAGTGCCACTTGGCTTGTGTGCTGGTCTCTGTGAAACAGCAGTGCTGGGGGGAGCCTTGGAGAGGAGGCCTGGGAGGTACTGGGGAGGCATTGGTGGCTTGTTTTCCTTTTCTCCAGAGGAGCCTGGGGTCAGAGTGGCCCACAGTGGTGCCTGTGGTGGGTTGAGGAGTGGGGGATTCAGAAGTCCTGTAGGAAACGTGGTTGGCTGGTTGTCTTGGAGCACAGCTTGGCTTCAGGGGATTTTTTTTCCCTCCTGTCACCTGAGTGGACCCAGAGTCTGAAGATCCAAGTCTTTGACCCGTGTGACCTTAGGAGGTCCTTTCTTGCATTGGGTGGCCTCAGTTTCCCCTTCCCTGCACTCTGGGTACAGGGTTCTGTGGACTAAGGTGACTTCCTGGTGGGGTGCAAGGGCTTCCTGGGCCTGACTTTACTAGTGGCCCTTTGTTCCGTAGTTTGGGTGACTGCAGGCAAACATGCTCCGTTCCTGCTCCCTGGTTCCTCCTGTGGGAACCGTGATAGGATGGTATTGTTACAAGGTGCCCGTGTGCAGGGCATCAGCTTCCACTCCACGGTCGGGTAACCATGGGACCAGGCACCTGGACCCTTTGAATCTCACTTTTCTCTCCAGTATGATAGGCCACTGTAGAGACAAGGAATTTCAGAGAAGTTGAGCGCCCTTGTCCAAGGTCACCCAGCTAACAACTGCTAAAACCTGCGAGGCCAAATCCTTTAACCGGGAACATGGGGCAACATTGGAGGGGTTCTGAGTGGCCCAGAGGGCATAGGCTGGAAGGACAGAGTACTCGCCCTGCCCGCCTGGCCTCCTGGCACGGCCACGTGTGGTTATTCATCCAGGGGCCCAGTTCTTGGGCAGTCTGTCCTACCAAATCAGTCTGGGGGATGCTGCGGGCAGCCTGGGTCAGGAGCTTGTCTGCTGCTCAGCCTCTGCAGAGGGTAGACAGGTCCCAGACAGCGGCCCTGCCACCACGTCTGAGCTCCTGGGCTCTTCTCCACCGTGTTGGAGACCTGTGGCGAGGACTGTTCCCCCTGGCACGTCCGCACATCTCACTAGATCCCTGGTTCCCGGAGTGGTTGAACCTGCAGGCTGCTCTAGGTTGCAGGTTGCTTTGGGGCCATATTGCTTGGCAGAAGCCAACTGAACCCCAGTGCCTGAATTCAGGTTGAACAGCTGGCTCTCATGGGGACGGAGAAGAATTTGGGGTGCTCAGAAAGGAGTGGGCGTGATGGTGGTAACAAAGTCTAGATTGGTCAGCTGCCTTTGGACAGGAGGTTAAAACTCCACCTTGGATGGGAAGGTTTGAATGACAGATCCCTTCTGAAATTTGGCCCCAGATGGATCAATGCTAAACAATGACTGGTGTGCCATCCAGTGGCCTTCGTGGCCTGGTCTGGAACTGTCACCCTGTGCCTGGCTGTTGCCTCTTTACCCCACCTACACAGTCACCTTGGGTCTGGGTATAATCATTTATTTTATACTTTCAGAAGGGAAACGTTTTCCCAGAAGAGGGTGGTGAGAGCTCTGGGCTAGGTCACTGTGCCGCCGCTGGAATCTGAGTTCTCCAGTGCGTTATGCCAAGCGACGGCTATTGTTCCCCGGAAAAGCACATCCTTTTTTTTCACTCGCTTTTAACATTCTGCCCTTGGCATCTGTTCCAGGCATTGTGGACGAACGGAGACTGTGTCCTGACAATGGGTTAAAGCAAGCACTTATTGAAAAGCATTCTCTACTTAATTACATTTCCTTCTTCTGGAAGCTATTTTAATTTTTTTTTATAATCACATGTTAATTGTGTATTAGCGGGGCCTTTCTGATTAGTTGAAAACATAATGAAACCTTTGTAAACAACACAGAGAGAAAGAAAGGGGGGTGTGTGAGACAGAGACGGTGGTGACGAGCCAGTTCTAAGAGGCCAAAATAACTACATTTCTTGATACCAGAGAGGGGTGGAAATTGTACCTGGTAGTCCCCTGACTCTCCAGGGGCAGGGCCGAGCAGGACTGCTGATCAGCGATGACCCCTTGGAGTCCTGTCCTGCTTGCGTTCACTCAATTGTTCACTCATTCACGTCCTCACTGTTAAACAACTTTCCTTATTGAGCACTGACCAGATGCAAGCTCTTTAGCTGCATGTTCTGGAATCTTCCTTCCATCCTTAAAACAAGTATCATGCCCACGTGTAGATAAGGAGACTGGAGTTCAGAGTGGAGCTCATTCAGTCAAGGTCAGCCAAGGCTAGGAAGCAGAGCAGATCCTCCCCAGCTCCTGTGCCAGGCCAGTGTGGTTCTGAAGCCGCTGTGGCTCTTCCCATCCCATCTTCAGCAGACTGGGGACACCTGGTGGGTGGAAGGGCCCCAGGAGGGTGGAAGGAATCAGCAGGGCCTGGGCTGTGTGTGTGTAGCAGGACCGGGTGAAAGGTGGGATGCTGCTGTCCCCAGAACGTGCCGGCTTTGTTTCATTTTCCGCTTTAAATGAGAGCCATGTTTCTGTGTTGGAAGCCCCAGCCGGCTTTCCAGTCCCCATTGTGGCGAGCGGCCCGAAAGCCCTGCTCTGTTCCCCATTTAGAGGGCTGGGCTTCCAGGGGTTTCGCAGTTCCCAGGCTGTTATTAGGGAAGCGTGGCTGGGGGCGCTTAAAATGCAAGTGCTACTGTATGTGAGAGCCAGGTTCACCGCGCGCTCCAAGGAAACGCTGCCAAGACAGCATTGCGAACAGCCGCCAAGCAGAACAGCGGGCTCCGTCCAGAGGAGCCGGCTCACTCCTGCAAATGGAGGAAAAATTGACTTTCCGATTTGGAGTGTTTCTACAACTAAGAAGAATCACTCCAGTGATTGTTCTAAAAATATTCCAGAGGCAGCACGTTCTCCAGGGCCTCGGGAAGCTCAGGGGCCCTTAATTGTACTTTTATGTAATCTCCCTGGATTTTTTTTTTTTAAATATAAAATCACTTAAGCTTGTGTGGTCACCCCCCGCCCCACCCCCTGCCACACACACACAAGTGTTGCTGCGGCGTGAAAGTGGCACGCGCGTATTTTTCTCTCTTTGACTTCAGGAAGTGGAAGTGTATTTGGGTTTCCTACGGGAGGCGCAGGGCTGAGCCGAATCTAGGGCAGCCTGGAACATCTCTGTGGCCCGCAGGCAGGGCGTCTCTTGGTGGTGGCAAGGGTGCTGACGAATGGGGTGGCCTGCTCCCGTTGCCCATTCAGGCCGCCCTCCCACGTAACCAGGGAGCCCTGGACTCCGGGCACCCCTGGGATCCATGCCTTCCCCGGTGGTGGAAGGTGCGGGCCTGCTCCGCGGCTGCTGCTCCTCCCAGTTCCCTGGCCTCCTGCTCCTCTCTCACTCTTCCTCTTGCTTTCTTTTTCATTCTTCTTTGCTAGGCTCAGGGGCAGGAGTTGACCGGAAGGTTCTAGCACCCGGCTGCTCACTTGTTCTTTGCGAGGGTTGCGGGGGAGGGGACCATCCTGCACATCGTTCAAGGTAGCAACTCCCCGGCCTCTACCCTCTAGATGCCAGGAGCAGCCCGATCCCCCTCAGTTGTAACGTCTGAAAATGTTTCCAGACATCGACCAAATCCCTTAGAGGGGTTCGGCTGAGAACCAGTGGTCTGGGAGGCCTCGGGTGTTACCCCATCTGTACATGCAGGAATGACCAGCAGTAGCAAGATCTTGGAATCTGAGAGTAAAGTCTGCTGCGGGGTTTCACCTCCAAAGCCTGTTTTAAGAGGATGTTACAGGATGACCCTGTTGTGAGGGTCACCTTGACGTGACCTGTGTGGCAGCAGAGCAGGCGTGACGTGCTGCCCCTGATGGGCATACCTGGAGGGCCTGGTGTGCCCAGGAAGCCCAGATGACTGTGCCTGCAAAGAATGAAGTGTTTTCCTCTAAAACATCCCCCATGCTGGGCTTGTAAGGCACCTCCACCGGGACTAGCTGCTGACTGACTATGGTGAATGGACACTGGAGGATTTGCCAGCCAGGGGCCGGGACTTCTTGGTTATTGCTGTCCTCCCTGCTTCCCTCCTTCCTTGGAGATTTTTTATTTCCTAAGAATTGCACCAGCCGGCTCCCAGGCAAGTGCCTCCTTCTAATGGCACACTGTAACTATTTACAAGAATTGTGCTATGTGGCTTTAAATGTTGACTCATTACTGGGGCGCCTAGTAAGGTCAGGTGCCAGATGTCACAGCACCCAGCAGCAGACCCATCTCTGAGAACTCTGGAATTGGGTGGTCAGCAGGTTTGTGCTGGGCTTCCTTGGAACACCATGTGACTGCCTGAGAGCGTTTCCTGGGCTCAGCCAAAACCCGTGCTTCCGCTGGCCGCCCTCCACCAGCTGGCCGGCCCAGACAGCCTCCGGGCACTGCAGACATTTGGAATTCACAGGACTTCACCTCCCTTGGGCTTCTGGGCTTCAGGTTCTCTGGAGCAACCTGATAGCACCGTCTTGGGCCTCCTGGCTGCAAGCGCAGTGTGGGCTGCGGGGTTCCCATCCGCTGCCCCACCTCCTTTGTCAGCGGCTGGGCATCCACTGCCCACACGCATTCCCTCCTGCCCCGTGGTGCTGCCTCTGATGCTTCGCCTCCTCCTGCCTCATGGGGTGGTGGACAGACAGTTCCCGGAGAACCGGCTGGCCCAGCTGCTGAGGGTCCCAGGCCAGAGCCAGTGCCACTGTGGGCTCTAGCCACGGCACCATCCAGCCTCAGTGCTGGGGCTGGTGGTGCTTGGAGAGGGGCGCCTTGTGGGTGAGGCTGGCTGCAGTCGCTGGCTGACGTTCGTTCCTCTACCCCTCCCTCCGTGTGCGCGCGCGTGCGACACACACACGTCCTGCATTTCGTGGGAAGCCGTGTCCAGCCTCCTCCATAACCTCTGTGGTGGTGTTGGCATATGTCCGAATCTTGATTTTGTAATCGGGCATCCAGGCCCCAGGAAACTTTGACAGTGTCAGGCTGTGCCTGGCGAGGATGACCACGTCCCGGCTGCCGGCAGCGGGCTGGAGGAAGCTTGGCACCATGGCAGAGGCAAAGTGCTGCAGTAGAGCCGCAGGTTTTTCATATGGAAATGTGAAATAATGGGGTGATTAAATAGAGCTGTATATTAAAGTACATCTGACATTAGAATTACCATAATGTGCTGTAGCCTTAGGCTGAGTACTTTATTTGCCATCTGCGTCGGCCCAAAATCCCCCGGGGAAGCGCTAAAATATTCTGAATAAACTCAGCTCGAGTTCTTATTGAGAGTAAAATACCATTTGTAGCACGTCGTATTGATTCGTCTTAATTGTGGTGCAGAAAAGAACATTCACTGGCTGATGACTTTTGTGCTTGATGACAAGCTGGCCGGAGTTCCTCTAACACTGCGGTTGGTTAACCTGGGCAGACGGGCTGCTGAGGCCGGGCGGGCACCTGGGCTGCAGGCGGGAGCTGCAGTGCCACCCCCTGCCCCTGTCCCGGGGTGGGCGGTAGGCACAGTGGGGCTCCCTGCTAGCCCCCTGCTCTCCTGGAGGGAAGGAGCCCCACCGGGGTAAGCAAAGTCACACTGTACCCTGCAGGCCCCTCCCCGTGTCCGGTTCACCTCCCCAGCAATGCAGAAGCCTGGACCAGTCCCCAGCTGGAGAGGTACATGGTTCAAGGAGTGAGAAAGAGAGGGAGAGAGAGAGAGGTGGGTAAGAAGCCACCAAGCAAACCCAAGCTTGGCTGGTCACTGCCGCGTGTTCACAGGACCTGGTGACGCTCCCTGAGCCTGGGGGAGATGGCACTTGCACAGAGCGGCAGAGGTAGAAGAGCCATGGGGTGGAAGCACCTGGCGATGTGACAGTGCTCCCCCATCCATAAGGTCCAGTTTTTACCCTATAATTGCCTATCATTATACACAATTTAAATATTCAAACATCCTCCACAAACCCTGGGCTAGCATGTTTTTATTACAAATTCAGAACAAGGGAATAACCTTTAACTTCAGAGACAAATGAGACGAATTTACAAGTGCATATCTGCTGTTTTCTTGTGCTTTATCAATCCCTGCGGACCGGAACACTTTTGCTATAACACCGCTCAGAACAATATACATATATTACTACTTGTTTGTAGTGAGTCGGTAATGAGTCCCCTCTGCATTCGCTAACCTATATAACTTGGCGTCGAGGCTCTCCATAACGTCAATTATCTCCTCACAGCTAAACGTACACTCCATTAAAACGAGATTTACTGCCCCTGCTGTACTTCTTGGGGTGGAAAGTGGAGATTTTTGTGGATTTAAGGAAAGGAGGGCTGAAGGCTTGCCTGTGAAGGAAGTGGTGAATTAAGAAGAAGGGGACTTCCTGGGAGGCCGGGGAGGAAGGCTGGCTGGTGGGCGGGCAGGGAAGAGGCTCAGCGCCCATGTGAGGCCAAGACGCACACATGTGGTGCCTGCACATGTCGCAGCCCACGCCTCACCTTTTCTGCCTGTTTATTTCCCCGCTCACTCCTTTCTGTCCACTAAATGACAAGCGTGATGGTCACATTCTTGGGGCCGTTCCTGTACCCAGAGTTCTAGAACCCTCTCTGAACGCTCCATGTGGGATGGCGTGGGGGAGCAAAACTACCCAAATGAGTTCATCTGCCCACCCAAACCCACTGGAAGAGTGCAGGCCCCTTTCAGGGAAGTCTGCAGGAAGCAGATTTCAAGGGAATCCAGCCAAGACTGATGCTACTTCCGGTGAATCTAAGCACCTGGTGCAGGGGAGGAGGGGGCTGCAAAGACCTTGAGGAATGTGCTAGAGCTTTCTGTGAGTGCTACAGATGAGTGACCACATGAGATGGCCCTCTGTGTCCTGTCCTTCCCTCTGGTCTTCCATCTCACTGACAAGCACTGCTTTTTTCTGCCTACGCTGAGATGCCCCCGGTCAGCGATTTTGTTTTGGGGCTGGGTGTCTACTTCCTGAGCCTGAAACTGCACACCTGGTCTGACCACAGAATTGAACGGTTGAAATACATACTGTTTTTGGGAAATCTGGGGTGCATGGGGGCTGTAGCTGGGGTTCAGTTTTGATACTTCTCTGTTCTATGAGAGTTGGGACCACACTGTTCCTGAAGGTGGCTTCGAGTCCTCGGGTATTCAGATGACAGGCTTGCTGGAATCACTGAACTGCTGCTCGCGGGGGTGATAAAGAGGCACCGCCTAGGACTGCGCTCTTCAGAGACTGTGTTTTAGTTTTATTTCCATCTCCTGGCTTCACCATTGGGAAGGGTGGGTCTGGTTGCAGGCCAGCTGCCTGAAGGCTCCGTCTGCTTTCTTTTGTTCTACTGAGATGTTCTACTGACTTGAGAGGTCTTGAATGTGTGCTCGAGTGAGCATCTTCATTTTTCTTTTTCCTTTTCTTTTTTATAGAGAGGGGGACAGCGAGAGAGAGAGAGAGAAAGAGAGAATTTTATTTAGTTTTTCACATGACTTTCGCTGCTCAGACACTTTGCTGTGTACGTGGGGCTGAGGTTCGAACCTGTGTCCTCTTGCATGCCTCTTGCATGCGGGCAAGCACCGCAACCACTGAGCCACCGCTCCAGCCCTTGCATTTTTCATGTGGAAGTTTTCACTGTGATGGAATTTGCTCCATGCCCAGCTAAGTTTCTCCACACGGCTCCAGATCCTGAGACAGGGTCCCATCCCTCTTCCAGTTCCTCCTCCAGTTCTTACCCTCTTTGATGTGGGCTTCTACCGCCATGCCTTTGTGCATGCAGCCTCCGTGTGAGAGCTGCTGTTTCCCTTCCTGCTATGCCTGATGGATTCTTCCTTCTGAGCTGGGCTGGAGCCTGAGGTCCTCCCAGGTCCTTAGTCTCTCCCTCCTGGGTCCTACTGTGTGCTGCACCTCTCATTTTGACCAAGTGGCTTCAACCCTTCCTAGCTATGCCCCTAATCCTCTTGTGCTAGACTTCGGGCTGCATGAGGACACCCACCTCTGGGTGCTGCTGTGCCTTGCAGAGGGGCCTGGCCCAGAGGAGGTGCTTCAGCCTCTGCAGAGCAGAGGAGTGGGGTGTGTGCCAGTGAAAGACGCTGAGCAGTTGTTGTCACCGAGTGTCTGACATAGTGGCAGCTGGGTTGCAAGACGTCGTGTGACGTTGGGCTGTCCTCACATTCTTCCCTTCCTTCCATAGGAAAGAACCCCGGAGCAGGACCCATCTTCAAGTTTAGCCTGCGTCAGGAGGTGGAGCGTGGGTGGGTGAGGGCAGCGCTGCACTGAGGGCCATGGTGGACCAGCCCAGCACTGGATGTCAGCCCCTTCAGAGTTCCATGCTGTTGCCCCCTCATCCTGCAGGAGACAGAACTGCTTTCCCCTCGGTGCGGTGGGATGGCCCGCGGTTGTGCGCATGCACTGCCTCCACTTGGCGGGCCTCTCCCTCCTCCTTGCGGGCACGTTCAGTTCTTGTGGACAGTATCTCCATGCACTCTGCCCGCTGTCTCCTCCCTAAGCACCCTGAACCCTGCAGCAGCTGTGGCTCTGTGTCCCCTGCTTAGTCTGACCCCACAGGTGGCCTCCTGGAGGGGAAGGAAGCAAGCGTCACCTGGGGACTAACCTGTGGACTCCCAGCAATGCCAGGCTCTTGGCTGGACAGCCGTGAAGGCCGTGAGTCCATTCTGCCAGCCTCAGCTCTTGGCTGGACAGCCGTGAAGGCCGTGAGTCCATTCTGCCAGCCTCAGTTAGCTTCTGGCAGATGGAGCCACGCACTTTACCCTGCAGGGCAGATCCCATCCAGGTGAGCGGGCGTCACAGGTACCTGGGCGGACTGAGGCTTCCTTGTGTGTGAGCCCTCTTCCTTGTGGCTCCGATCTGCTCTCCAGATCCTCCACTGGGCCTTGCTGTTGGCTGTCTCTGGTGTAGATGGGTATAGGGGCAGTGACTAGGCACGGCTGGGTCAGTCTCCTCTCAGGGCCAGTGACAGCAGAGTCGTCAGGTCAGTCCCTGTGTGAGGGGCAGCCAGATGTGCATCTGGACATGGTCCCGGCCCAGGTCAGGCGGACTGCCACTGAAGCCATGAGACCTTGTGCCCCTCACTTTATCTGGGATGAGATTTCATTTCCTTTCCCTAGGAAGTGTGGATTCAGGCTCCCTGGACACCCGCCTGATGCTCAGAGCATTTCCAAAGCCAAACACTGCTGCACATCCATGTGCAGCGGGTCCGAACACAGTGCTGTGGGAATAGCGAGGGGCGTAGGCTTGGGCTGGACCTGAAGAGGTGTTTTTCAGGTAGAGAATGAAAGACAGGTATTTCAGGCAGCAGGAACTGGCAAGGGCTTGGAGGTGTAAATGTGGACAGTCCAAAATAAGGGGCCTCAGAGTGAGTGACCCAGGCTGCAGACAGCGGGTCCTGAAGGGTGGGGCCCCTCGTGCGCCTTCTGGGGCAGCTGGAGCTGTGTCAGCTCTGGTATTTGGGGAGATGGCTTGCTGCTTCTGCAGGAAGTGGCACAGGTGGCAGCATCATGTCCTGGTTCTGAAGTGTCTCCTGGGCTCCTGTGATAGGAATCAGCCTTTGAAAGGCTTGGATGTGCCTGGTGGGTCCCACACCTTTGTGCCCAGGAAGAGGCAGTTTGCTGAGAGTGCTGGGGAGGCGGCCTGGTGTGGAGGGCGGGGCTGACTGTGGAGCCAGGGCTCCCCTGCTTGTCCTGTCCTGGTGGGAATACCTTCAGGGACGCTGACCACAGAAGTCACATGGAACACGGAGTGATGGCGTTTGCTGCGTCTCTGTTGCCTCCTGTGTGCCCAGGGCCTGTTCCTCGGGGACCCCACAACAGATAACCCAGGAAGGCCATGTTGCCTTCACCGTACAGACAAGAACCTTGACGCTTCTGGAAATCCAGCCACTCGGCCTCAGTGAGTCTGGAAGGAACCCGGGGTCCTGCTGGCAAAAGCAAGGGAGACCCCAGGGTGCAGGATATCCATTACCATGGGCCTTGGACAGTCAGGAAGCACATGGGTGTCAGCTGCTGCACTGGGGGCGGGTCCCTGCAGTCACCAGCGCCAGCTCAGTCCTGTCCTCAGGGAGCTCGGAATCCAGCCACAAGATGACTTTTGGATAGGCCTTCCACGGCCAGTAACGTCCTCCTGGGCCTCCTTTGTTTCTTCTGTAAGTGGTCCTGGTGTGTAGTTCTTGGGAGCTTGCGCGAGGGGATGAGCAGTCAGAAGCCGGCATGGTGCAGGTTCTGAGCCGAGTCTGTGGATTCCTCTCTCTCAGCGCTCTGCTCTTTCCCCTAGCACCACCCAAAGTTTTCATTAAGTGTCCGAGCTGTTATTAGGTGCTCCTGCCTGCCCTGGACTGAGAGCTGCACCCCAGCTTCCAGCCAAGTGCCTCACACACAGCAGATCTGGCTCCTGTGCGGAATGTCCAGCCAGGGAATAAATAAGAGGCGATATCATCAGCGAGCTGAGCAGGACACAGTGCTGTCCAGTGTGCACACCCCTGGCTATTCTGATCAGCCACTGCCTGGGCCTGGGTGTGCCGGTGTCCATGAACAGCAGAGAGGCCCAGCACCCTCACGGTCAGCAGTGGCTGTCTGGGGTTTAATTGGACTCAAGGCCTGGAGGGAGAGTGTGGGGATGGATTGGCAATGTCTGCCTCAGGCACTGGTTTGGGGGATAGGTCTGTTCAGTTGAGGCTGGCTCAGCACATCATCATCAGGGGCAAGTCTTATCCACCCCAGCACCGGCATCCTCTCTGGACCACTTGTGAAAGATTTTTCTCTTCTAAACTAACTGCAGCTATTACTTTCCTGTGAGGTGATCAGCATGATTTCACTGAGTTATTGTAGTTCGATCCCAAAAGAACACATCTTGACATCTTTGTTAGCACATGGGCTGGAATGAAAAGGAAAATATAGTTTCCCTTTCCCTAATATCTTGGCTCTGGGGACCCCAAGTCTGCATATTTCTCTTTTGACCCGGATTTTGTCTGGTCAGCATAATGCACAGGAGCCCTGGCCCTGCCACCTGCCAGGGGTGTGGGCTTGGTCAGACCCCCTCATCTCTTCTGGCCCGCAGCTTCCTCATCTGTAAAAGGTGACAGTTGGTACTTCAGAGGCCATCAGGGTGAGGTCCTCTGTGTACTTAGCTCAGGGCTGGTCGTGGTGAGGATTTCCTTCAGGTTTATTGTCACTGTTATTGCCCCAGCTCCACCTTCTGCTGAGGAGGGCTGAGGTTTGGTGGGAAGTATTGGGAACAAGCAGGGATACCTATCAATCTTACAGATGACTGTGCCCGGGACTAACACAAACACAAGGCTTATACAGACCCGCAAGGTACCCAATTGACGTTTTCTTTCTGACATCACAAAAGAGAGAGGGTTTTCATTTTTATTCATTTTTTTGTAGTGCTGGGGATTGAATTCTGGGGCAGCCTGCATGGACAGGTGTGGTATCCCTGAGCCACCCCCTCAGCCTGGGGGACAAATTTTAAATGCAGATGGGGGTCTACACAGTTAAGGATGGCAGCGATGATTATCATCATTTTGGAACTTTGGAGACAGCAGCATCAGGAGTCATAGATTCTAGAGGATTAATGGTCAGTCTGAAAAATCAGCCCTGTTCTTGCGTCCTGGGCCTCCTGAAGGCTGGAGAGAAGGGACCTGCTGCAGGTTCTCCTGGGGCTGGCTTCCTGGCCATAGGCTCAGCCCCCTCAGCATCTTGTGACCCCCTCCCTGGGTTCCCTGAGTGGCATGTGGCACCCAGTGGGCTTGTTGACTCCACTTCTTCTCCCTGGGGTCCAAGCCTGTGATGGTCCTGACTAGGGCCACCCAACGGTAACAGTGCCCTTGCCACAGTGCAGCAGAACTGCTGTCTTGGCCTCTACTGTGACAGAGGCCAATGAATCCCTCTGGTGGCAGGTGCTGTGTGCTGAAAGGCCAGGGGTCCTGCTGTCTCCTGGCTGTGACCTTGCTTCTCTAAGCCTCCGTGCCCTCCTGTGCCAGCAGGGCTGTGGTCCTTGCCCAGCTGCCCTCTGAGGCAGCGGTGAGCAATGATGAAATGAGCTAATGCTGGTGTAGATGCCAAGGCAGCCGCACAGCGCTCTGCAGCCGCTAGCGGGGCATGTGAAGCCCAGACCCATCCTCCCGCAGCAGTGTGGGCCGCTAAATCCCTCGCAGGCCAAATGCCCTTCCATTTGGTACCACTTGGCCTTAGGAGGGCCAGCACTCTCAATTATGGCCTTTGCATTGCATAGTGATTCAATTAAACGTGAGCTTTTTATCGACACCCCTGACGCCTTTATTGGCGTTGTTAAAGTAGCTAGTTCCTAAGGAGGAACCATTCTTTAAATGCCCATAAAGAGTGTGGAAGCAGAGGACGAGCAGCCTTTCGATGCAGGAGTCCAGTTCCCTGTCTGTTCCCGAGTGTCCCAATAAAAAATCATGTTTCCTCAACGTTTGCGCGTTTCTGCTTCCCCGGAACCTCCAATGCATGAGGCAGCCCGCGTTAAATTCCTCCAGGGGTTTGTTACTGCCAGAGTTGCACCAAAAGACTTTCCTGGAACATCCCTGCCAGGTACCACGATGGATAACAAGAGACAAACTCTAGGAACCCGCAGCAAGCCCTGCATGGCCACATGTGATTTATGGGGCTAGGGTCTCATTCCATCCCCCAGCCCTCTTGCCAGGTGTGTTATCCAAGGTCTGCTGATGAGGAAACCAAGGCTTAGAGTGGTTGGGCGACTTGCTTGGTGACCCCTGTCTGGGGACTGGGCAGAGATGCCAGCCCTGCGGCCGTCCAGGGCCCTCGTAACCAAGAGATCTTGGGGAGAGTTCTACATTTGAGAGAGACATCAAGGGGGTCACTTTAGAGCCACCACAGGAAAGAAGATCCAGCGTGGGTTCTGCCAAATGGCACTGGCAAGGTCTGAGAAAGGAAGGAGGAGAGCCCTGGGCCCTGTGCGGTCAAGTGTATAAAACGTAGCTGTGGTTTCGAGGTGTGGGGGCCAGGTTTGCTGATGCTGGGTAGGTTGCTTCTCGATAATCGACGCCTCTGTCGGAGCCTTAGGGACAGCAGCAGCATGGGGAGTGGATCCTGTCTGGCACACTAGTGAGGGACTCACCATGTACTGCAGGGCAGTCTCCAGCTCCCCTGCGGGCAGATGGCCCTGGTTCAGGGAGGTGATGCTAAGGACGTGTTTAGTCCTGGGGAGGGGAATGGACCAGCCCAAGGACAAAAGCAGCCCATGTCCAAGGGCCTTCTTCTGCATCTAAAAATGAGCTGTGTGCTCGTTTTAAAAAATATTTATTGAATTTTTGAATAGAAAAATGTTCTGAGTGGCTCTTCAAAGACTTTGTGACATTGTTCTCTGTTCTTAAAAGTGAGCAGTCCCATGCTTAACGGCCACTTATGGCAAGAAATAACCAGGAAGTCATTTTATTTTATTTATTTTATTTTTTATTTTTTTTTGGCAGCCCAGAATCCGTTTATTATCAAGGCACACAGGTTTTTATCCCAATCAAATAAGTTACTTTCAGGTAGCCAGAGGGCCACCCTAATCAGAGAAATAAGGGCTCCTGCAGCAAGGAGAGGCCCAAACATCGGGGCCCAAAAGTGTTCCGCTGGCATGGGGAACAGGGGGAAGAGGGAAGGAGCCCAAGAATGCTGAGGTAAAGAAAGTGAGCCCTAAGGCTAGGGCGTTGGGCTTCTGTACTTGAATTAAAAAGGAGAGAGGTGGGGCCCTAGGACCAGGACGTGGGCTTTTGCAGCTGAGTAGGGGGAAAGAAAGTCATTTTATTAAAAAGAGAAAAAAAGATGGGGGAGTCAGAAGGGTTGTCTAGGGAGGGCCTCTGAGGCTGGGAGAGTTTTAAACAATCAGATGCTGTTGCTGTCAGATCCTGGGGAGGCCAATGCCTGGGGTGCATCAGCGGATCGCAGTGGATCGCGCTGCTCCTGCAGGGAGCCTGCCAACCAGAGCGCTTCAGGGTTGGTAAAGAAAGCGCATACCCTAGCATGACAGGTGGCCCTGAGACCCAACCTGTAAATTAGACAGAGCTCTTTGCCGCCTCATGTGAATTATGGACAGGTAACTTCCTTCTGAAGCTGGAGTTCTAGAGGTGTCTTTTATTTTATTTTAAAAACAAGAAGTGGAAACATCTGAGCTCTTTGGAACACGTAGCGACACGCTTCTCAGCATCTGCCATTTTGAGTTTAAAAAATGCATTCGGCCATTTCGGCTGTCAGGCAGTCTTCCTTCCCTGTCTGCCTAGGACCTCTGCATTTGTCCTCTGATGTCTACATTCCCCACTAGCCACAGAACTTTCTAGAACATGTGTGGCCACCAGATCAAGAAACAGGAAGTGCTTTGGAGCTACCCAAAAAAGCAAAGATGATGGAGGCGAGGTAGGGGGATGGGTGGTCCAAACGAAAACCATGGAGAACCTCAGCAGCTGTTGGCCATAAATGATGCGTTGGAGTGGCGGAAGTCGGGGGGAGGGTACACACTCTTTAACTTGAAGATCTGTGACCCTGCAGGACGTGGCTCTTGATGTGTGTTATTAGCTCCTGTGTCTGGAAGGGAACGGACTTCTAGGTATCTTCTTATTATTTATTGCTTACTTTGTCTTGCTCTTTAATGCGTGTGTGAGCAGTCGTCTAAGTGTGGCTTCCGGCCAGCTCTCCTGTGAGTTGTCGGATGTGAGGCGTCCCCTTCCCAAGACATTAGCTGAGAAGCTGAGGACTGGAGCTGCGCCACTGAGAAGCGGGTGCCTCCTCTGCTAGTGGCCCACGGAAGGGGCAGGCGTGCCCGTGCCTCTGCAGCACCATGGCCCCATCTTCCAGATTGGGGACGTTCCCCTCAGGGGGTGCTGTGACAGGGATGGAGTCACTCAGACAGTCTAGGAGAGGGAAAAGGCCCCGAATCCCTGGAGAAGAAAAGAGCCTTAGAAGTTCTCCTTGAGCTGTTTCAGAAGTGAGGCCAGGCTGGCTGAAGTCAGGAATTTTGTGCCTCTTGCTGCCTCCCCTCTCTCCGCCAGTCACACAGACACAGGGTGAGAGTGCAGAGTGGAATGAGCCCTGAGTAACAGCAGGCACAGAAAAGCAGTGCTCGGTCTCCAGGGCCAGGTGTCCCCACGGGTTGGACTGTGGTCTGGGGAACCCATGCCTGACCTGTTGGACAGCTTCTGCGACACAGCCCACGTGGTGGGTGTCGGGAGGTCCTGGACCCTTGGGTGCTGGCAGGCCTAATTTGTGAGAGAGGCACACTGGGGACCAAGCCCCTCCCTGTGTCGTTTGCTTTTAAAGGTGGTTTCTGAAGGATGAGCACTGCTAAGGCTGCCCCTTCCAGGGTCACCATTAGTGTGTGGAAAACAAAAACATGCTCTTTGTGGGACTTCAGAGTCCTTACGTGGGCCACAGGAACAGCCAAGGCTGGGATTGCTTTTTCTGACGTGGGACACGGTGACCATTGAGCATGTTTGGCTTCATCAGTGAGTCTGAGGCTCCTGATTCTAATATCTGCGTTAGATTCCCAGGTTCAGGAAAGTTTGACTCAGACAAAACGGGCTCTAAAAGATCATAGCTGCCATGTCTCATGCGGGTCTGGGATGGGATTCTTGTTCACTTTTTCCTTCCCTGGCTGGTGCATCTGATGATAGATGGTGGCCTGTGTGACGCACCTGTCACACTTAGGCAAAGCATTAGCAGGGGCTCTGGTTGGCAGAGCAACCAGCTTCAGCAGAGGTTGAGGAGGCCGGTTGTGAGAAGGTTATGGATGACAGGTTTAGCCTACATGTTGTGATTGCCTCAGTGATGGACCAAGACAGTGACATTTTGACTCAGTGCCACCAGTGTCCATTACAATTTGCTGCCGATGTCACCAGAGCTAGTTTCTAACAAATCAGCCTTTGCCCATTCATCCTGATGGTCTGTCAGATCTGGCCAGAGTCTTTCGTTTCTTAGTATTCTGGTATGCCTTGAGGCCAGCGTTCTGCACCCCGGGACAAGGGCTGTGCAGGCTGAGTGCAACACCACACCTGGGCCCTGTGTGTGAGGACACTAGGTGGGGACAGCTGTCACACAGTAGCAGGTCTCTGCACAGAGCACTGGGGCTCTGTTTCTGCTGGATGGTGGTGCTTTCTGCAGGGGCGCTGGTGTGTGAAACATGGGAATTTCCTTCAGCTGAAATCCCAGATGTTGCTGGGGTATCACAACAGTCTCTCCTCAAGGAAAAAAAAAAAACAGTTTGCAAGACAATAGATCTCTTTCTGTTGAACTTCCTTGAATCAAATATTGTCTGAATCAGTGGTTCCCAAGGGGAGGTAGAGAGGTGATTCTGCCCACCTCTGGAGACATTTTTGGTCTCTATCCCTGAAGGAAGGGGTGCTGCTGACATCCAGTAGGTGGAGACCCCACAGTGCCCCCATAGCCTTGCTCCTACCTCAAGGAAGACTCAATATGTCATTTGTGCTTGGGTTAAGAAACAAACCCTGGTCTAGATAATCCCGTGTGGTAGAGCTTCGCCATCTATAGTCTGCCATTTTATAATTCCAGTGGGGTGAGGTACCTCATGTCTCTGAGCTAACCAGAACACCTTGAAGCCAGGGAAAAGCCAGGCCTACAGAACGGAAGATAACTGGTTGAGGTCGGGTCACCAGGGCCCCCAGTGCACAGATGTGGCTTCTTCAGTGCCCAGCCGGGTGGAGACAGCGAGGCCTGCGAGGAAGCAGCCCTGCAGCCTCAGCTCAGCGCACAGGGTCCACCAAGGGCCTCCAGGTCAGTGGTCCCACGGTGCCGCGCCCCCTGCCCCTTCTCACGCTGTCTTTCTTGTCCGTGTGTCTCTCCAGGTAAAGATGAGCCTTCCAGCTACATTTGCACAACATGCAAGCAGCCCTTCAACAGCGCGTGGTTCCTGCTGCAGCACGCGCAGAACACGCACGGCTTCCGGATCTACCTGGAGCCCGGGCCGGCCAGCAGCTCGCTCACACCGCGGCTCACCATCCCACCGCCGCTGGGGCCCGAGGCCGTGGCACAGTCCCCGCTCATGAATTTCCTGGGCGACAGCAACCCCTTCAACCTGCTGCGCATGACGGGCCCCATCCTGCGGGACCACCCGGGCTTCGGCGAGGGCCGCCTGCCGGGCACGCCGCCGCTCTTCAGCCCGCCGCCGCGCCACCACCTGGACCCGCACCGCCTCAGTGCCGAGGAGATGGGGCTCGTCGCCCAGCACCCCAGTGCCTTCGACCGAGTCATGCGCCTGAACCCCATGGCCATCGACTCGCCTGCCATGGACTTCTCGCGGCGGCTTCGCGAGCTGGCGGGCAACAGCTCCACGCCGCCGCCCGTGTCGCCGGGCCGCGGCAACCCTATGCACCGGCTCCTGAACCCCTTCCAGCCCAGCCCCAAGTCCCCGTTCCTGAGCACGCCGCCGCTGCCCCCCATGCCCCCCGGCGGCACCCCGCCGCCGCAGCCCCCCGCCAAGAGCAAGTCGTGCGAGTTCTGCGGCAAGACCTTCAAGTTCCAGAGCAATCTCATCGTGCACCGGCGCAGCCACACGGGCGAGAAGCCCTACAAGTGCCAGCTGTGCGACCACGCGTGCTCGCAGGCGAGCAAGCTCAAGCGCCACATGAAGACGCACATGCACAAGGCGGGCTCTCTGGCCGGCCGCTCCGACGACGGGCTCTCGGCCGCCAGCTCCCCGGAGCCTGGCACCAGCGAGCTGGCCGGCGAGGGCCTCAAGGCGGCCGACGGCGATTTCCGCCACCACGAGAGCGACCCGTCGCTGGGCCACGAGCCCGAGGAGGAGGACGAGGAGGAGGAGGAGGAGGAGGAGGAGCTGCTGCTGGAGAACGAGAGCCGGCCCGAGTCGAGCTTCAGCATGGACTCGGAGCTGAGCCGCAACCGCGAGAACGGCGGCGGCGTGGCCGGGGTGCCGGGCGCGGGGGGCGGCGTGGGCGGCGCGGCCAAGGCGCTGGCCGACGAGAAGGCGCTGGTGCTGGGCAAGGTCATGGAGAACGTGGGCCTGGGCGCGCTGCCGCAGTACGGCGACCTGCTGGCCGACAAGCAGAAGCGCGGCGCCTTCCTGAAGCGCACGGCCGCCGGTGACCCGGGCGACGACGACGACGCAGGCGGCTGCGGCGACGCCGGTGCGGGCGGCGCGGTGAACGGGCGGGGCGGTGGCTTCGCGCCGGGCGCCGAGCCCTTCCCGGGCCTCTTCCCGCGCAAGCCGGCGCCGCTGCCCAGCCCCGGGCTCAACAGCGCCGCGAAGCGCATCAAGGTGGAGAAGGACCTGGAGCTGCCGCCCGCCGCGCTCATCCCCTCGGAGAACGTGTACTCGCAGTGGCTCGTGGGCTACGCCGCGTCGCGGCACTTCATGAAGGACCCCTTCCTGGGCTTCACGGACGCGCGCCAGTCGCCCTTCGCCACGTCCTCCGAGCACTCGTCCGAGAACGGCAGCCTGCGCTTCTCCACGCCCCCGGGGGACCTGCTGGACGGCGGCCTCTCGGGCCGCAGCGGCACGGCCAGCGGCGGCAGCACCCCGCACCTGGGCGGCCCGGGCCCGGGGCGGCCCAGCTCCAAGGAAGGCCGCCGCAGCGACACGTGCGAGTACTGCGGCAAGGTGTTCAAGAACTGCAGCAACCTGACGGTGCACCGGCGGAGCCACACCGGCGAGCGGCCTTACAAGTGCGAGCTGTGCAACTACGCGTGCGCGCAGAGCAGCAAGCTCACGCGCCACATGAAGACGCACGGGCAGATCGGCAAGGAGGTGTACCGCTGCGACATCTGCCAGATGCCCTTCAGCGTCTACAGCACCCTGGAGAAACACATGAAAAAGTGGCACGGCGAGCACTTGCTGACTAACGACGTCAAAATCGAGCAGGCCGAGAGGAGCTAAGCGCGCCTGCGCGGGGAGCCCTTGCCAACCGAGAGAATGCCGACTGACTTGCCTGCGCGTCACCGCCACCTAGCACCCCGCGTGTCCCCGGGGCCCAGGGGAGCGGCACCCCACCCAACCTGTGTCTGCGAAGTCCTATGGAAACCCAAGGGTTGATTAAGGAAGTAAACGTTGTGGAGCCTTTTAACTGTGCAATAATTTCTGTATTTATTGGGTTTTGTAATTTTTTCGGCATGTGCAGGTACTTTTTATTATTATTCCTTCTGTTTAAACTCCTTTAAAAGATTCTGTTCGGTATCCATCCCTTCTTCATTTTTTTTTAACCCAGTAGTGGTCTGAGCAATGACTCTCAAGCAATGTGGAGGGGAAGCATATCTTTTAAATTATAATTTCTTTGGGGGGGGTGCTGCTTTTTGAAATTTAAGCTAAGCATGTGTAATTTCTTGTGAAGAAGCCAACACTTAAAAGACTTTTAAAGTTGTTTACCTTTTTATTCCTTCCTCTTTTTTTTTTTGTCCTGAAATAAAAAGTGGCATGCATTTTTTAGGCTTTTTATTTTATTTTATTTTATTTTCAGGGGGGGTGGATGTACAGCGGATAACAATCTTTAAAATTGTAGCACTTTGTTTCAGAATTGGGATGGAGATGTAGCACTGATGATGTCCTGAGTCCCAGAGGCCTTTTCTGTGTTGAAGTCAATTTTCAGCTTGTGTAGGGAAAACTTTTAGTGGGAGTGGTGGGGGAGATACCCCACAAACTAAGTACCACTAGAAAAACTTTTTGAGGGCTACCCTGGGAAGAGGCCCGGGAGCATTCCCAGGTTGTGCATTACCAGCAGAGAGCTGGTATGTTGGAGTGCCCTGGGACAATCTCTGCCCTTTGCTGTAGATTCAGCTGAATAAAATGGGCTGAGGGTACTTTATTGGGTAGATGGTGGTGGTCTGCAGTGACACAGAAAGGAAGACACCAGCGGTGTACTTTCAGGCTTCTTCTGACTTGATGACTTCTCTTTTTCTCACCCCCATTCTATAAATCCCAAGCGTACTGCTACAAGTGGTAATTGATCATTTCTCAAGCAAACAAATGTCCTGATGGTGATTTGAGGAAGTTAGTGCCCTCTCATTCAATGTACGATGATGACATTGTAGGAACAGGGGCAGCACCTTGCAAAGTTCTGTTCCCTCTCCCTGGAGAAGCAGAGGAAGAGCTCTATCTGAAGGTGCCCAGCACTACTTCCCAGTTTTTTTTTTTCTTGGATTAGGTTGGAAGGTACTAACCTTGGACTGTTAATATTAGACATTTGAATTCTGTTGACCCGCACTTTAAAGCTTTTGTTTGCATTTAAATTAAATGGCTTCTAAACAAGAAATTGCAGCATATTCTCTTGGCCCAGAGGTGGGTTAAACTGTAAGGGACAGCTGAGATTGAGTGTCGGTGTTGCTAAGCGTGGCATTCACAATACTGGCACTATAAAGAACAAAATAAAATAATAATTTATTGGACAGTTTTTCTACTGCCATTCAATTTGATGTGAGTGCCTTGAAAACTGATCTTCCTATTTGAGTCTCTTGAGACAAATGCAAAACTTTTTTTTTTGAAATAAAAAGACTTTTTAAAAAAGTAAAACAAGAAAAGTACATTCTTTAGAAACAAAGCCACATTTACTTTAAATTAAAAAAAAAATCCTGGTTGAAGATAGAGGACACTGAAAATGCCATAAGACCCAATGAAGCAAAGAAATAAACCCAGCACAACCTTGGCAATCCATTAGCTCGGTTATCCTCAGCCCCTTTTGTTTTTGGGACAACGCTGCTTAGATGTGGAGTGGAGGTGACTTACTGCTGAATTAAAACTCAAGTGACACAAGTTGATATCGTTGAATGAAAAAAAGAAACAATTCAGGAACAACGGCTAATTTTTTCTAAAGTTAAATTTAGTGCACTCTGTCTTAAAAATACGTTTACAGTATTGGATACATACAAGGGTAAACAAAAATTGTGTGTATGTGTGTTGGAGCGATTTTTTTTTTTCAGAGTTTGCTTAATAGGTTATACGAAAATGCCACAATGGCTGCGTGTATATTGTTTTGTTTTGGTGACGGGGTTTTAGTATATATTATATATATTAAAATTTCTTGATTACTGTAAAAGTGAACCAGTATTTGTAATAATCGAGAATGCCTGGGCATTTTACAAAACAAGAAAAAAAAAACTTTTTTTTTCTTTTCCTTGAAAATGTTGCAGTAAAATTTAAATGGTGGGTCTTTAAATTGTTCTTGTCACAGTAACTGTAAAGTCGGAGTTTTAGTAAATTTTTTTCTGCCTTGGGTGTTGAATTTTTATTTCAAAAAAATGTATAGAAACTTGTATTTGGGGATTAAAAGGGGATTGCTACGCCATGTAGAAAAAGTATGTAGAAAAAAAAGTGCTTAATATTGTTATTGCTTTGCAGAAAAAAAAATCACATTTCTGACCTGTACTTATTTTTCTCTCCCTACCTCCCTCTGGAATGGATATATTGGTTGGTTCATATGATGTAGGCACTTGCTGTATTTTTACTGGAGCTTGTAATTTTTTAACTGTAAGCTTGTCCTTTTAAAGGGATTTAATGTACCTTTTTGTTAGTGAATTTGGAAATAAAAAGAAAAAAAAACAAAAACAAACAGGCTGCCATAATATATTTTTTTAATTTGGCAGGATAAAATAGTGCAAAAAAAGTTTGTATGTTAAGTCCTATTGTACAGGAGAAGGGTTGTTTGACAACCGTTGAGAAAAAGAAGCAAAAGGCAGTAGTTGAACGCTTTGGGTCACGAATCATTTTAGTTGTATATATTTTTGTCCGCATTGGCCTACACAGAGAACTGTGGGCTTTGGGCATGGACGTGAATGCCCCAACCCTACATCAGAGCTCCTTGCTGTGGCCACAGCAGGCCGGATGGGAGACGCTTCATTTGTAACATGCAGCTGCGGAGGAGCCAGCAGCGTGGCGGGCCTTCTCTGCGTTCACTGTGTGGTGGTCACCACCGCCTGTCCGGCTCTAGAGAGCAGAGGGAAACGCAGATCGAGCTGCTTTAGTCCTTGAGAAATCAGGAGACAGCAACTCATGTAGTAGAAGGAGCTGCGTGTCTGTGGGGTCCAGCTGGAGCGCCCTGCCGCCGGGAGACCCTGCAGGTGGGACTGAGGAAGGGGACCTCGCACCCAGGAGCTTCCATCCCATTGAGGGGTGGCCTCCTTTTCTCCCCTGCTTTGCTGCTTCTCTCTCCGAAACCTACATTCTGTCAGTTTCTGAAAGCTGAGGGCCTGGGATGAATGAATTCGGTGCCTTTCCACCTCTCTCCCTCTGCGTTCCCCTCCATCCTCCAGCCTCTCTTGGTCCTTTATCTGGTCATTCCATTTTTGCTTAATTTCTTTCTCCCTCTCTCTCTCTATCCTTCCCACTCCTCTTTTTCTTCTTTCTTTCTTTCTTTTCTTTTTTTTTTTTTTTGTAAAGCCAAGTAGCTTTAAGATAACAAAGTGGTGGTTTTTTGGATGAGGGAATAGTACATTTTTAACAAATACCTATATCAGGAAGCCATTTTTTATTTCAGGAAATGTAAGAAACCATATTGCAGGTTATGAAAAGATAACTGCGCAACCTTCTGGGCAGATCGTTACCAAATGCAGAAATCTTTCTTGTGGGAGCTTTCTGTCGGAGCTGTTCCCCCCTTGCCAGTTAACCTCTGCTAGGTTAAAAGAGGGAGAGGGAGTGGGCGATAAAGCTGAGATTTCAGTTTCCTACCTGCTTGAGCCAAATCCCTTCCCTCCCGCTGCCCTCCTAGCTGCTTGGGAGCCTCCACGGTGGTCCTCCTGGGGCCATCAAAAGTAGCCAGCGCTCACCAGCTCAACAAAGTCACCAGAATGCCAGGCCTAAGCTGTCCTGAAGCACAAGGGTTGTGTCTCTGTTGACCACAGAGAGAACAGAGCTATGTCTCTCCTTGGCATTTAAGCAGGTGACCCAGTGCGAGGCCTCCAGCCTGGGTGACCCAGCCGACCTCAGGCCGGGTTCCACACTGCCACAACTTTGCCCAAAGTTGCCCCCAATCGGAACCTGCCACTTGCCACTGGAGGGTCTTTCATGGGGAGAGGAGACTGAATTACTCTAAGCAAAATGTGAAAACCAAGGACATCAGCCCTTCGTCCCAGCCCGTCAGCGGAAGGTTGGTTGAACACAGGCAAATCCGTGATTTTGGTGCTCTTTGTATCTCAGCCCTGCAAAGCAAAGTTACATTGATTTCAGTTGTTTGCATTTGTACTGGCGAGGCGAAATATTTTTATTACCTTTTCTATTACTTATTGTATGAGCTTTTGTTGTTTACTTGGACGTTTTGTCTTT
This sequence comes from Aplodontia rufa, assembly GCA_004027875.1. Classification (NCBI taxonomy): domain Eukaryota; kingdom Metazoa; phylum Chordata; class Mammalia; order Rodentia; family Aplodontiidae; genus Aplodontia; species Aplodontia rufa. The sequence continues at coordinate 51,530 of PVKS010009486.1, forward strand.
TACTACAAGTTTGGAACTATTTATTATTGCTTGGTATTTGTGCTCTGTTTAAAAAACGGGCACTTTTTTTTTTAATTATGGATAAAATGTTGAGATGACAGGAGGTCATTTCAATATGGCTTAGTAAAATATTTATTGTTCCTTTTATTCTCTGTACAAGATTTTGGGCCTCTTTTTCCCTTAATGTCACAATGTTGAGTTCAGCATGTGTCTGCCATTTCATTTGTACGCTTGTTCAAAACCAAGTTTGTTCTGGTTTCAAGTTATAAAAATAAATTGGACATTTAACTTGATCTCCAAACCTTGTCCTTTTCTGTGTCTTTTAAAGGTGGGGAGTGGACAACTTATTTCCAAGGGTGACCTGAAGGTCTTTCTCCATTTTCCTGCTGACCCAAACCCTTAAGCCAATATCCCGGAGGGGAGGAAATCATGGCTCGTGAGATCAAAAATTCTCTCCTCCGGGGAAGCAGCCTGGTCAGGAACAGCATGCCCTGGCTGCATACTGCAATCTCATAGGAACTTAAAAAAAAAAATCTCCATGCTCGGCCAGCACTGGGGCCAATTCCATCAGAATCGCCAGAGGTGGGACCTGGCACCAGCATTTTTGAAAGTGACCCAGGTGATTCTCTGATACAGTCAAGTTTGAGAACAGGTGGCTTAAGAACAAAAGCACCTGTCTGCGAATTACGACTGAGTTCTAGCTTAATTCGGTTCATTTCCTGAACACCTCTCAGCCACCCAGGAATTAGAAACCAGAGGAGCCCTGTCCCTGAGGGTATTGCTGTGCACACCTGGGCAGGGCCTCTTGGTTTTCCCACAGATAGGATGAAGCCTCTGTCCACCCTGAGGTTTTTTTAAAGAGAGAATCAATTTTATTTAGCTTTTCACGTGGCTTTCGTTGCTCTGACGCTCCATTGCGTACGTCATGCTGGGGTTTGAACCATCCTGAGTTTTAACGAAAACACACAGTTGCAGAAACTTTCCTGGGGTTGGTCAGAGTCAGGTGTCGCAGAATGAAGTGGCCTTCGCTTGGCCTTCTTAGTGCTGGCCAGCATAGCCAACAAGACAGGGACAGAAGCCAGGTTCTGTAGGGCTCTAGCCACATACGTAGGAAGGTACCTCAGGTTTCCCTATGTGAAGAAGGGCCAGAGCCCATCTAAGGGCCACAGGTTAAGGACCCACTGGGTTCTAGAGTTTGTTTCCTGCTCTTAAAGGGACAAAGAACCTTCCACTCACACAACTTCCGCAAGCTCTCACTAGGCCCCAAACACAGCCAGGCAGCAAGCAGGGAATGACACCACCAAGCCGTGCTTGCTAGGGTGCCATGTTCCTCCGCCCTGTCTGCACCCCAAACAGGTTTTCATCTTGGTCCACAAGAACGGGATTTGAACTCCAACCCTGAAAGAGGGAACCAATTGCGATTCAGGACAGGGCCTGCCCTGCTTCAAGAATAAAACTTCCCAGAGAGGAACTTCTCAACCTTTCTCCAGTTGGTTTTAGAATGCAGGTGTTTGAGCCTTTGTGTTTCCACCCAGAAAGCTGTGCAAATAACTCAGTTAATTTTGATTTGGAATTGACAGTGATATCTGCTGTTTTCGGGGTGACTTTCCACTTTGGGGCTGGGGAGGAAACGCAGATGTAGCTTGGAAGAGTGGCTGATCTTCCTGAGCACCTGCTCGTCAGCAGCCCAGCCAAATTTGGGGATTGCCAGTGGGACAAAGAGAGGGCTCAGTGCTGTTCTCATCTGTTTTGTTGGGAACTACCTCTGTGACCTCGGATCTGTGCCCTGCCTTGCCTCCGTTTCACCATCGGTAGAATGTGAAGGTGATTTGGAAGGAGCCATGCTGCCTTCACACAGATGGACCTTAATAGCGCTGGCTGCACTCGGGGTAACAGGATTTGATGGGAGGCAGGAAGTTCCCCTCTTTAGGTTACAAATCAGAGGAGAACATGTCTCAAGGACAGAAAATCCCAAGCTGTTCTGCGTGTGACTGGGAGCCTTCCACCTTGCAGCAAGTCATCTCTGCATTGTCCACCTGTGACTGGGAACCCATGGCGGCTGCTGGATACCTCCTGAGAGCTCTGGCTCTAGAAGCGAAAACCAAGAACCCTTACTGTCTGCTTTGGAGAGAGCTAAAGAGTGGAACTTACTGTTTCTGTCTCTTTCTTGTTTTTCAGTACTGGTGATGGACCTATGGCTCTGCGCATGCTGGCCCTTGCTCGACCGCGGAGCTACACGCCCAGCCCTGAGCAGAGGTTACATTAGCTCCACTTATCTGGGAAGGCACAATCAGGGCTCCGTCTGCTGCAGGGGAGCACAGGGTGCAGTCCAGGGCGTGAGGGAATGTGCATGCCCTTCATTTCAGAGGGAGAAATGTCCTACTGAACCCTGCCGCAGCTCACCCCGAATGAAACTGCCACCTTTTATCGAAGAAGTGTCCGGTTTAGGACACACCTCAGGACGAGAATCTAGCAGTCCTCTCTGGAGGATGTGGGTGGCCACTTACCCATCCAGATTCAGAGCCACGGTGGGGACTCCGCTCTGCCACTGAGCCCGGTCATGCAAGGCTCTTTTAGCTCAAAATGCACCCCAGGTGCCATTTGCAAGAACTGGCCTCTCCAGCAGAACAAGGAGCCCCGGGCAGGGGCAGTGGTGCCTCCCCCTTCCCTTTCCCTAGCCCTTCTTCCTCCTTTCAATCAACAAGCATGGGCTAACATGTCCCGCGGTGCAGCGCAGAGGCATCTGGGCAGAAGATGGGCTGGCAAACAAAGGAAGGAAGTCAGAGGTAGCTGGCAGGTGACAGCCACACTCCCAGCCACCCCCAGAACTCCCCTGCCCCAGCCCTTCTGCCTGTGTTTGGAGACATAATTGAGGGTTCAGTTTTCTTACCTGTATCATGTGTCGACCACACTTCCCCCTTCCCTTTGGAAAGCTCCGGGGTAGTGCGCATCAAGGGCCCAAGTGATATTCTGAGTGTTTGATCTGGTGATGTCATTCCGGAGAGCTTTACTAAGGTACTAATTAGGAATTCCTAGAGAGAGGGGAAGCTGGGTTCCTGGAGATGGTCACTTCAGCTTTTCATTACATACTTTATTAATTATTGGCATCCTTCCTCATTCCACAAGGCTAAGAGGAAGTATAATGTAATATAAATAAACAGCCCAAACACCAGGACCAGAGAGATTGAAAGATAAAGTAGAACACGTAAACCTATGTAAAAATTGAGCTGGAGAAGAAGGTCGTACATTTCTGAACTCAAATAATATGTTTGGGTGAATGCTTCCCGGTAGCCAAAGAGAAAATAGGAAACAGACGCATGGATACACTGCGTATTACCCATGCAGTGAATGACATCCGTGATGACGTTGGAAGCAGCCCCAGGTTCAGCAACGAGAGCTTGTTTATTATGGAATATTTTCATCTATCTAAGGGATGGGGTTGGAGACTTGAGTAGTAAGAGGACAACTGCATGAGAGGCAATGCTAACTTTTAAAACGATAGAAAATGTTCATATGCTGTGATTCTAAGCGACCTAGCTCACTGCATGGGTGCAGATGTGTACCAGGCGCAGGTTCTTGGGCAAAGCTTTGCCAGAGAGGCATTGCTTCCACCTCGTTCAAATCTGCAGGAAGCTCATCCTGTCGCCTTCGCAGCTGAAAGGAGTCAAGCGAACTGCCTGCTGCGGGCTCTCCGTGGGTTTTCCATCTCTTGGAGCCTTTGCTCCACCTAAAATTACTTTCCAGGACTCCTAAAGCCTCTGGGCAGAATCGCCCTGGAGGATGTGGAAACGTCTTCCTGTTACCATCACCTGGCCCTCATCACATGGAAGCAAGCGTATTGCTTTTCCTTAAGCTTTGAAATAATTCCTCTTCCGGGAAATCATCCTAAGGAAGGTAAAATTCAGGCAACGATTTAGCCACAAAGATGTTCACTCTAGCGATTTTTACAATAGCAGGAACCGGAAATGGGGAACATGCCCCATAAGACGGGAGTAGGTAAGCAAGCGATAGGCTGTCCGTTCAATGGAACCTTAGGCAGCTGTCAAAAATAACGTTGTGGGGACAGTTTCAATGGTACTGAAGAGAGGTTCGTGATGGAGTGTCAGGGTTTAAAATAAGCACGTGACAGAGTCTGTTACACATGTACTTGAGATCTCACGAAGTTGCATGAGCTGCAAAGCAGCCTGGGAGGAAGTGCCAATTATGTAACTCGGCTGTGCCTCCTTTCCTCATCTGTAAAAGTGGGCACAATGGTGCGCCTACCTCATGGGGACGCTCTGAAGCGTCTGCTAACTGTGACTTGTGCGGGCGCTTTGTCCAGCCACGCTGGGGAGCTCTGAACACCTCGGACTGAGCTTAACGTCTGTCTCCTCCCCTGGGGCGGATGCCCAGGGCCCTGGGTTCCTGCTGGAGTTTGGCTTACGTTTGTCAGAGAGGGAGCTCACGGGAACATCCGGTTCTGTCTGAATTTCGAGTTCCGCCCTGACTTCCCGGTAGAGCATCACACGCGTCACTGGAGAGCCACCTTACTGTCACTCCACCCGCGATGGCATCCAGAGTGAAGTTCACTGTCACAGCCCGTTTCCATCTGCCATCGATGGTCATGTCCAGCCGTGGTTACAAAACGGGTTGTTGTCATGTAGCAGTTGTCTCCAACACAGGGATGAAAAGGAGCTAGACTTGGCATCGGAAAGTGACTAGCTCCCTCAGTCAGCATTTCCACTTTTATTTGCAACGCATAAGTTGCAGCATTTTCCATTTTTGCCCTGACTGCCGGGAAGCTCCGTGTTAATGAGCGATCATGGCAGCAATGCTGGGTTGAGAAGTTTTAAAAGGGATGTGCTGTTTTGATGATCTTATTCTGTACATGATTGCATTACAACCTTCTGAATGTTGAAGGTGCTACTGCAGAGAACTCAATAAACCGAGAATTCCTTGCCTTCCTCCAAGCCTCACAGGACGCTGCCCACCCTCCTACCCCACTCCAGAACGTCTCTGATTGTGACCTCTCAAAACTGCCTGTGACAGCACTGGTGTTGCTAAATGGCACCATTTAAAAATAAATCTTGTGTGTTGTTCTTTGTATTTTCACAAACTGAGAAACTTCACTGCCTAGAAGGAATGTGGGATTTAGAACTGCAAAGGTGAGTCTGTGCAGGCCTCTCCGCGCTGCTTCTCACTGGCTAAATGCCCGGGGTCTGTATTCTCAGACTCAGTTTCCCTATCTGTAATCAGGGCTCAAGGATCTCTACCACAGAGCCGGGTGTGGTGGCGCACGCCTGTAATCCCAGTGGCTGGGGAGGCTGAGGCAGGAGGATCTCAAGTTCAAGGCCAGCCTCAGCCAGTTAGTGAGGCCCTGAGCAACTTAGCAAGATCTCGTCTCAAATAAAAAATAAATAAAAAGGGCTGAGCATGGGGCTCAGTGGTTAAACATCCCTGGTGCTAAAAACTTGAATAAACAACAAACCCAGAACAAGAACAGAGAAGAGGCAACTGGCGCATGGAAGATGCCCAACACAGTTCCTTTTCCTTCCTTTCCTTTCAAGTTGTGGTCTTCACTGCTTCCAGGAAGTCCCCAATCCAGCCCACCGCAGAGCAGCCTCTGCCTTCAGCCTTCCGCCTCCCCCTTGCGCCCTCTGCAGAAGACCCTGGAGCCTTTCACCTGCCGTGAGTGGCCGTGAGTGTGGGGCTTGCTCCCTCCTGCCCCTGCTGTGTGTGTGCCAGGAGAAACCTGCCTGGCACAGTCAGGGAGATGCCCACTTGGCACGACCCTGAGGGCCTGGCAGCTGGGCAGTTGGTGGCATGTGGGAGGTGGCCAGCTGTGCACATGGCTGCTGATCTTCCCGGCCTGCCCCTCACTCTCCAGAGGGGTTAGAAGAGCTGGTGGCCTCAGATCAGGGGGCAGTGGTGGCACAGCGAATGAAACTTAGACTTGGGATCTTCAACCACAAGTTCCAGCCTTGCCCACTCGCTGGGGACCTGGAAGGGTCCCATCACCTCCTGGTCTGTCCCCTTCCCTGCAAAATGAATGGGCGGAGCAGCCCTCCCCACAGTGCGCTTGACAGGTCTGGTGACCTCATGCACAAGGGGTGCCTGGGAAGAACTTGTGTCCCTACACAGACATCAGAAGATGATGGAAGTATGAAACAGACAACCCCAAACGAAGGCGATTCCCAGGCCAGGCGAAGCCCATCTAGCACAAGGCATCCCTGGGGGAGTGCTGTGGGCTCCTTCCCCTTGCTGGCTAATCCTGCCATCCACACCCTGTGGCTCCTGGGGCTCAAGGTCTGTCCCCTACCCCATCTCCTGGACTTCATGCTGCCCAGGCTGTGTGTGCTTTTGCTCGGGTTAGCAATGACAGGTCCTGCAGGGCTGAGTCTGAGAAGCAGGAGGTGCCCCGTGGTGCAAGGCGGAGGGAGCGCTACCTGTTGGGTGACAGAGCCCTGAGAGGGCCTCCCGGCACAGACCGGCAGGAGGAGGTTAGTGCCAGGAAACAAGCACCTGCGGTTGACTCCAGGGCTGTGCAGGAGGCTTGGCCTCCCTCCTGCTGAGAGCCACCTTCTCTGAGCCCCCTTAGAGTCTAGAACCCTGGGGCTCACTCCAACCTAGCCCTGCCTCCATTCTGGGTTCCTTCAAGAGCGTCCCTTATGGGACCCTTGGAGATAGCACCAGACAGCTCTGGAGCCGGACTGGCCCTGGTGGAATCCCATTCAACTTCTTCCAATCTGTGTGGCCACTCCCTGCCTCAGTTTCCTTACCTGTAAAATGTGGCACCTACCACTTGAGCTGTTGAGATAATTAAGATATGGCAGGTCAAGTGCCGAGCGCAGTGCATGCAGCAAGCAAGCAATGAGCATCAGTGTATCCGTCAGTGTACTTTGTGCTAGCTGTTGTAACAAACAATCCCCAGGTCCCAATGACCCTGTCTGGAGGCTGGTTTCTTGCTATCGCTACTGTCCCAGGAGGACAATGGTGAGTAGCTTTCTACGTGCTGGTCCAGGGACCCCAGCTCCTTCCACCTTGTGTTGCTGCATCTTCCAGAGCTGTGTGGTCCAACACTGCAGCTGCAGGAATGATTTACATGTAAATTAATCAAAACTCAGCAAAGGTAACCATTCAGTTGCTCTCTTGCACCCACCCCATTTCAAGTGCTCCATAGCCACATGTGGCCACTGGCTGTCATACTCCCGTCGTCCCAGAAAGTTCTGTTAGATGATGGTAATAGAGGGTCTTCCCTTGGTTCTCTGCAATGAGCCATTCAAGATGGAAGACAGTGAGGGCCCCATGCCAGGGTTCTCATGGGCCAGGCCTGGGCGTGGCAAAGGTCACGACTGTCCCTGTCTCCCTGGCAGAAGGCAGTGGCACGGCCCCATCCTGACTCCAGGGGAGGCTGTGGCAGGCTTCAGCACTGCCTTCACACCTTCAGAACTGGATTCGATGTGTCTGGCCCCATCCCTTCTATTCCACATGTCACCACCAGCCACACTCACCTGCTCACCCCACGTGGTCCTGCAGGAGAGAGGCCACCAGCTGTTGGAGTACCATGAAACCCATTTCCCAGAATCTCTAGCCAACTGTCTCCCACATCTCGTTGGCCTAAAACAGACCACATGGCTATTCCTGAACCAAATCCTTAGCCAGAATAATGTCACGTGCCCATGGACCGTGGCTGCTGCCCGAGGCGGACAGGAGGAAGGGAGGCTGGGGAGCAAACCACAATGCCCCGTGATGTCCTGCTTGGTGTGGCCCTGCAGGGAATCCTTACCCATCAATGGGTGGTTTGAGCACCCAGCACACACGAGGGGTGGGGCAAGGCCCAGGGGTTGCTAGATGAGTTGTACAGAATCTGCCTGCACGGTGCCCAGGGCCAGGTGACCCTCGTGGGTTGATGTCAAGATGCTCAGACTTGTGTGTTTTTGATTGTGGTCATGTCACAGTGTCTGAAGGAGCAAGTGGAGTCTGCCCTGCGATGCTTGTTTCTGTTCTGAGCTCCTGGTCCCTCTTCCTCTTCTCTTGCTAGCAGCCATGGCGTGTCCCCTCCTCCCCCAGCTGGGCTTAGCGTTCCAGGTACCCGTGATGAATGCAGAGAGCTTTATTTATTTATTTAGTCAGAGGCGCCCAAGCATTTAGCAGTTACCAATGATCAACAGTACATTCTGCAAACAAGTAATAAATTCTAACAGCAATTTGTCTATGAATTGTGACCTTTTGATGATGTATTTGATTTTTCCTGAGAAGTTGAACTTCTTTGTCATCCAAGTTTGATTCATATTTTAATTTTTTTAAAAGCAAATGGTCTGTATAACACATTGCAACATCGAGCTGATTGCAAAAGCTATTTTGGTTGCAGTCAATATTTTTAATTTATGCTGTTGGAGATACGCAGGGAGCCCCCGGCCCACTTTGCCAACAGCTGCAAATCCACACATCTCTGCCCCTGACATTTTATACTCTGTAGTTTTCTTAATGTTGTATGGATTTTTTAAAAAAGGAAGAATAATTTATGCCAGTGCCTTTTAATGATGCACCTTTAACCAAAGATAAAACGCGTCCTTGCTTCCCTGGATCCCACCCTTCTGGCCTGGGTGCGGGAGATCATTTTCCTGCGGAAAAGGCTGTCGACTCTTTGAATCCCCCAACTGGTGCGTTGCTTTGTGTTAATTACCTCAGGACGGGAGAGTGGCTCAGAAGCAATCATCTTTGTTTGTTAACACACCCTAGCTGCCACACCACTCCCCATAAATAAAACATCACTGAGATTACAATGTCACGTTCCGCAGGACTCCAGACCCTGGTTACGGCTCTAGCAGAATGCACAAAACATCCCCCGGAGTCCGGGTCCCTCTGATGCGGTGTGGTCAGATGGCTTCTCATCCTCAGCCACCTCGGGCCCTGGCTGCAGCTGGGATCCCTGGGTGCTGCTGCGTCCTGAAGGCTGGTGGGATCCGACCTTCCCTGGAAGGTTGGGCTTGTAAACATGCAGTGGTATTTTCAGCAGCTTGGAAGGTGTCCTAGTGGGCTAAGAGACTGCAAAGTTGTGGCCGGGAATTTAGCATCCGTGAATTGTAGAAATATCAGCAGGACCCTCAGACAGAGTTGTGCATTTATTTATTCATGCCAGTCACCGTGTGTGGGTCCAACACACACACGCGTGCGCACCTGCACATCCCCTCCCCCACACGAGGTGACTGATAAGAAATATATTTAATAAAGTACAAGAATATGAATGGTAAGAATAAGGCAAATGCCAATATGAAACAGAAGAAGTGAGAAGAACAGGACCCAAGGAATAGGACTCTAGAGCCCCATTTGCAGGTGGCTCTGAGCTTCCTAGCTGTTGATGGGAAAAGGGATAAAATGAGGATGGTCATCAGTTCAGAAAGGACCACAGTCATTCTTAAGGAAATGCCAAGTGCTTCCTGGCACATTAATCTGAAAGGGCTTCTCTTATAGGTCCTTAGATGGAGTTGTGTTTCTCAATGTGTGCTTCAGGGTCCAGTGGTGAGAAGCAGGAGCTCCTGCATGGTCACACACTGATGATAGGCACTCAGAATCCAGTGCCAGTAGGGAATGGTGCACAAGCCCATTTTTCTTTTTCTTTTTTTTTTTTTAAAGAGAGAAACAACTTTATTTAGTTTTTCACATGGCCCTAGTTGCTCCAACACTTAGTTGTGTACGTGGTGCTGGGGTTTGAACCCGGGTCCTCGTGCTTGCCAGGCAAGCTCGAAACCGCTGAGCCACCGCTCCAGCCCCCAGAAGCCCATTTTTCTGTCATAGGTAACTGCTGTCTGCGTTGCAGTGATTCAGTTACTAAGGTCACCGAGCACAGTCCTCGCGAATTAAGCTTAATGCGCCATCTCTTTAGTTTACTAAGGACCTCGTTTTGGTATTCCATCAGGAAGTATGACCTCGAGGTAATATTGCTAATGTTCCTGGCACTATTCCTTGACAAAACCCTTTTTGCCAAGTATGTAGGCAAAGAGTTGAGATTTCCTTCATTTTCATGAATCACACTTTGTTTTTACTAAATTATCGGCATGGTTTTGAATCTTGTGGTCTTGAATCGTTTCTAGGGTTATGTTGGTAGGATAGCTTGGAGGCTTTCATTGTGTTAATCTTGATTTCTCTTTGTAATTTGCTTTGGAAAATGGGGTATGTAAATTCATGAACTGAAAGATCATTTGGTCTACCTAAGCGGACCTCAGACGAAAGAACTGAGGGTCATTTATAAAAGCGATCATGGGAAATCACAATAGCTTACCCACAGCGATTTATTTGTGAACAAAATATCATAGCCCTAAATTCACATGAACCTAAAAACAACTTCAAATGACATGCAGGAAAAACTGATGAGGTCAACAAGACAAATAGAAGAATTCACACTTGTAGTTGGAAATTTCAATAGTCCTCTCTTGATCCTAGATGAATGAAATACAGAAAATATACAGGAAGTCACTACCAGTTCATTTGATCTAATTGCCATTTATATACTGTAAATCAGCAAAATAAATAAATAAATAAACGTGCTTCATAAGAAAACAAGGAATATTTACCAAGGTGTGTCGTATTTGGGATTATAAAGAGTCTTAATAAATTTAAGTGGCTAGAAATCAAATGAATACTTTTTTTAGTTATAGTAGAATTTAACTAGAAGGCAATAACAAATAGGCATCTGAAAAATTCTCAAAAGAAATAGAAATAAATATCATGCTTCCTGATGGATCATAGATTAAAGACAAAATCACAAGAAAAATTAAAAAATATTTTGAAGTGAATGAGAACATCAATCAAACACATCGAAATTTGTGGGACACAGATAATGCAGTGCTTACGGAGAAATTTATAGCATATAATCCTCATATTAGAAATGAGGCTCTCAAGTCGATGATGGTATCTTCCATTTTAAAAAGTTAGAAAAAGTAAACTAAACCAAAAATAATTGAAAAGAGGGAACATAAAAGGAAGAGCAGAAACGTATTGAAATAGATAAGCAATTGAAAAAACAAATGCAACAGATATCTTGGCCTTTGAAAATGTCAATAAAACTCATAAGTCTTTAACTGATCAGTTGATTAGGAAAAAAGAGAAAGACACAAATTATGACGAAAGAGGGGGACATCACTACATACCCTGTAGGTTTTAGAATGAGAAGGAGAATACTATGCATGTCTTTATGCCAATAAATTCCACAACTTAGATAAAACAGATGAGTTATTTGAAATACACAAACTAACAAAGCCCTCTCAAAAAGAAATAGATAGCTAGAATAGCTCTAGGTGCACAAAAACAATTCAATTTGTAGAAAAACCTGTTCACAAATAAAAAGCAAAAAATTCTCTAGGCTCAACAGCCTTCATTGGTAAATTGTATCCACCACTGAAGAAAAAAATATTAATTATATGCCAACTCATTTGGAAGGTTAAAAGCAGTAAAACTTACAATCATATAAAATACATTTTAAGGGATCAATATAACAAAAAATACATGAGTGTGTACTGAACACTTGAAAATGTTGCTGAGAGAAATTAAAGATGTGAATGAATGAAGAGATATACTATGTTCATGGATTACAGAATTCAATATTGTCTCCTAGCACTTAACCATATATTTACAGCAAATGTAATTGAAATCCCAGTAAGATTTTTATAATATCGATTGACAAGCTGATTCTAAAATTTATCTAGAAATACTAAGGACCTTGGATAGTCTAAATACTTTTAACAATTACCTGATTTCAAGACTCACTGTAAAGTTATGACAATCAAGACTGGCAGGTCTGCTCATACATGCAGGAACTTAGGCCGATCTCAACTGCATTAGACAGTGAAAGAGGCTAAACAGAAGAAGCTAAGGGCTTTATCTGCATTATTCTGTTTATGAAAAATTCTGGAAAAGGCCAAGCTATGGTGCTAGGAAGTGACTAGTGGATGGGAGGGTTGGGGTGCTCACGGTGGGGATTGACGTCAACAGGGCATCAGAGAAATTTTTGAAGTGATAGAAATTTCTGTATCATGAGTTTAATGGTAGTTACAGGTCTGTCTATACATTTCAAAACTAGTCATGTTGTACACTGAAAATTGATGATGTTTACTGCATATAAATTATATTTTCCTAAAATTGATTGATTAAAAAAAAGAACACCTAACTCATGCTACTAGACCAACTTTTTAGTAGCATGAGTTAAATCCAGATAAGATGTAATGCTTTACAATCTAATACTTTTTTTAGAGTTATAATGGGAAGGGGAAGGGAGGGATAAGGGAGGGTAATTGGGGGGGCTCTCCTGGGGATAATTGCAATATCCAGAATGTATACATATTTTATACATATTTTATATTATTTTG
>PVKS010009487.1:0-63849 GCA_004027875.1 Aplodontia rufa
TGGTTGGATGCGTGGGTGATGTGCGGATGTGAGGGGAGGTGGTTGGATGCGTGGGTGGTGTACGGATGCACTGCTTTTTACACTTTGCTCTTTCTTCACTCAGCTCGACCCCTTTGAATCCAGTGATCCCTTTTCATCCTCCAGTGTCTCTTCAAAAGGATCAGGTGAGAGCAGTGGCTTTTTTTCCTTCCAGACTGTTTCTTGGGCAATAGGAGAAACCACCTAATTAATGCTTTCCTTTTCCAAACTGATTTGTCCTCCATTTTGTGCTATTGGTTAGGGGCTCCTAGGTCCTTGCCTGAGAGACCCTGGCATCTCTCCAGAGAGGAAGTGGGTATTCAGTATTAACAGCAGTGTTGTTAGTTACTATTCACTCGTTCCTCTTTGTGAACCTTTAGTTTGTGTCTTTGGATTTTTTCCCTAAAAGCAGAGTGGCTTTGCTGTGGCTTCTGAGTTTGAAGACAGCTTAGCTCCCAGCATAAAATTCAGACCGCTCTCAAGCCTGGAAGTGAGGGAATATTTGAGGACTCCCTCCTTCTTTTGGGCACACGTCTCACTTGACCCTGCTGCCCTGCCTACCACCTGGCACCTGTTGATTAGCAGAGCTTGGTACTGGGTGGGCAAGTCAGCCACCCTCGGCAAGTCTCTCAGGGGCCAAAGGAGAGAGCTCAGCAAAAGTCTGTCCCTAAGGCATAATATGTAAGAATCAAGAGACTGGGGTGTGGGTGATGTGGGGATAACTCTGGGTTAAGAACAAATCCATACCATATGGTTACTTTATATGCACTTATGATTGTATAATAACTCAACTCCTTAATAAAAAATTTTAAAAAAAGAAAGGAAAGAAAAATCTCTCTCTGAGCTGGGCGTGGTGGCAACACCTGTGGTCTGAGGCAGGAGGATTGCTTGAGCTTAGGAGTTCAAGGCCAGCCTGGGCAACAGACTGAGATCCCATCTCAAAAATAAAACAAAGCAAAACAACGGATCTCTCCCTGCAGATGGCGGCACATAAATTGCCTGGGACTGGATTAGCCCTTAAATGGCTTCTGCTCTCTCCTGCTCCCCTCCCAGTCAAGCAAGCCAGCAGGCTGTTCCCCTGCAGGAACTTGTTGCCCCTTTGAAAACCGGGAGCTGCACTGGCCTCTCAAAGCCAGCTGTCGTGAGAAGCTGTGTCTTCAGGATACAGAAGCCATGAGCTGCAGTAGGCCTATGTCCCTGAGACACCGGTCTCTGGTGCATCTGTGCAGCCTCTGTGAATCTCCTGATTCAGGGACACCCAGCATTTTCCTTTGACCCCTAAAGGCATGTTCTGGTCAAGACCTGTAATTCCAACTTTGTTGGTGTTGGTTGCAGATCCCTTTGGAACCTTAGACCCCTTCGGAAGTGGGTCCTTCAATAGTGCTGAGGGCTTCGCTGACTTCAGCCAGATGTCCCAGGTAAAGCCCCTCCCACGGAGCCCCCGTGCCTCTGCCCGTGTCTGTGTGCCTCTTGGTGCCGTGTGTGTCTCACACAGTGTGTAATGTCACGTATATGTGTGTCTCACACTGTGTGTAATGTCGCGTATGTGTGTCTCACACAGTGTAATGTCACGTATATGTGTGTCTCACACTGTGTGTAATGTGACGTATGTGTGTGTCTCACAGTATGTAATGTCACGTATGTGTGTCTCACACGGTGTGTAATGTCACGTATGTGTGTGTCTCACATGGTGTGTAGTGTCACGTTTGTGTCTCTCACACGGTGTTGTAATGTCACGTATGTGTGTGTCTCACGGTGTGTAATGTCACGTATGTGTGTCTCACAGTGTGTAATGTCACGTATGTATTTCCCGAGCACCTCTCCAGCTCTAAATGGGTCCTCATGTGGGGTGTGGCAAGTGAGCATTCAGCATCTAGAAAGCACCATGACTGGGATTGCATCTGTTTCCTTCCCTCCATGGGAAACTGGCTGAGCCCCAGATCCCTCCTGGTGACTGATGACTGTCAGATCCCAGCCCTTGAGGTCGTCGCCTCTGTGGCTGAACAGAAACTCAAGAAGGCATTAAGCACACAGGTCCCAGGAGGGTTGTGGGCGGCAGACCTGAGGCTTGAAGTGTCCAGAGAAAGTGGCTGAGCGGATGTCTGTTGCCGTGGGATGTGACTCCCGTGGGGTGTTGGAAAGAAGGGGTAGGCTAGGCATGCAGGTGAGAACTGAGCTGTATAAGGGCAACAGAAACGACTCTCACAGCACTGAGGCAGAACCCGACCGTGGGCCTAGCCCCAGATGCTGTCAGAGTCCTGGAGTGCTTGGCAAGGGCATGTGTGCTTAGAGAGCCAAATCTTCAAAGCAGGAAGAAGGCAGCCAGTAGATTATGTCCCAGATGGACAAGTCAGGAAGTAGTAGCAGAGCCCCATTCGTAACCATGGTAAATTCCAGAAGAAATTGCTAAACAGTTGAAAATGGTGGTGGGTGGGAGAAGGACAGGGTGAGGCTCCACCATGCTTTGTTACGGTGTTGAATGTCTCTTGGTTTTAACAGTGTATTAAGGAAACAGCATTTCTTGTGCCCTGTCTAGGCCTCTGGTCCCCAACCTGGCACCTGAACTCCCTCTGCTCCTTCTCAGCAACCCGCCAGGCAGTTGAGGGTGGGGCCCATCCTTGGGTTTCCGCGGCCACAGCTTGCAGTCTCACTGCTGTGGGGCTCTTCTTTTTTCATGCATCCCACTGATTTTTACCAAGTGCCTGCCCAGGTACCATCAGTACTCCAGGGAGAGGGAGGTGACCACAAATAGAGTACAGTCCCAGCTGGGGAAGATTGTGAGGGAGATTGGGGTGAGGAATTTCACCCAGAGCAACTGGACCCATGCTGTGGGCACTGCTGTCTCCATGCCGGTGGTAACGGATGGGAGGGGGCCCTGGGAGTACCGTCGTCCCTCAGTGTCCTTGGGGCGGTGTTCCAGGACTTCCGCAGATGCCCAGGTCTCCCACGCAGCACGGTGCAGTGTTTGCGTGGAACCTGTGCGCATCCTGCGGTCTTTCAGCCGTCTCTAGATGGTGCAGAGCACCTCTGCAGTGCGCCTGCTTTGTACCTGGTGTTGTGCTGTGTTGCTCAGGGAGCATGATAAGACGTGAAGCATGAATTTGTTCAGTCCAGAAGCAGTTATTTTTCACCTAGTTTTGATCTAAGGTTGGTTGAATCTTCGGATGCAAAACCCGCAGAAAGGGAGGGTGGACATGTGAAAGACACCCCAGGCACCCCACTGAGCAGCTTCCAGGCATCCTGGCTTACTCGTTCAGTGTTCGCTCAGTAGTGGAGCAAACAAGTCTCTGGGGCTGAAAGCTGGTGGTTGGCAGCGATAGCAGCGTGGGATTGCGGCACAGGGCTTCCGAGAACACTTGAGGTTCTGTTCAGGTTTTCAGAGAAGTGTGTGAGCGCAAACTGGCAGTGGAGCCAGTCCAGCCTGGCCGAGGCGGAGCCACTGTTTACACTCAGGAGCTGGGCTACAGGGCATCCAGCGGCACTGCCAGCGCGTTGCAGCCTCTGTCCTTTTGGTACAGGAAGGGGACAACATTTGTCCCTCCTACTGCAGTGTTGTGACTGAAGACACCAGGACAGTGAGCTTTTCCCTGCTGCTTGCATTAGTGGCTATCACAGACTCCCAGCAGGCCCGAAACCTGTTCCTCAAATCAGAAAGCTTCTGCCACATGGTGGCAGCAGTCTCAAAGGAAGGGGTCCAGGTTGTCGTCTCAAGCTGTCACAACTGGGCCTCTGTTCCTGAGGGAGGCTGGCTCCAGGGAAGACTTGGGATCCTTCTCCCCTGACCTCATTGTCAGCACCAACAAATGACAGCTCCTGATAGTCTGAGCTAGGACAAGGACAAGAGCCTTCAGCAGGCTGCTTTGCATGAGTGAGGACCCTGTTTTAATAAGTGTCCAAGCCAAAAGCCATGTTGGGTGGGTTTTGCAGTGGGCCAGGCAGGACAACTAGCCTGGATGACAGGAGGGGCTCCAGCTCCCACTGTGTGGCCTCTGCCTAGCCTCCCTGTCTCTGGCCCTTCCCTGTTTCTCTGTCCATTCTAACCAAAAAAATTGCATTTCTCTCTCTGATGATCTTCCTCTCCTTGTTCGTGTACCCTGAAATCAGGCTGTCCCCCACACACAGTTGTGATTTGAGTCAGTCCCACTTCCTGCTTTTGGCGCCAGGCCAGGACAGTTGGACGGGGCCGTGGAAAATTGGTGTCCCATACTAGATTGTTTTGTTTCCACCGTTCCGTTGGCTCCTGATTTCATGACACTTGTACAGCTAAATCCTGTCCTCAGAGCTCTCTGTTTTTCCTTTTGGTTACCTTTCTGTTTTTCAAGAACAGCGTCGGGTATATAAATAAAATGCTGAGGGAAATGAAAGTAAAGTGGCAAGAAGGGTTTGGGCTGTTGTTTTTTTTCCCCCCCTCCTTATCTTTCTTTAAAAAAAGAGAAAAACAGCGCCAGTGTTTCTCCACCTGAGCAGGGCCAGTGGCAGTGTGCAGTGCTGCCCAGCTCCCCTAATCCAGTGTCCTCCCTCTGCTTGGCTTTGCTGGGGAAGCAACAGCCAGCAGCCTGATTCTCTCCTTCGGGAGCTCTCAGGCCCGCTGCTGTCTTAGGTGAGAGCCCCCTGCCCCACCTGAACAGGCTCTCTGGACAGTATTAAGTCTTGATGACATTGGCTTACTTTAGAAACAGATTCCCAAAATAAGTTTTCAGAGAGCATTTGAAAACAATAACTTACTTATTTTGCCCTCCTTCTCCACCACACACCAAAAAAGCCAGCTATGAATATGTGGTCGGTTGTGAGCCCATTTATAGTGCCTTTTCACCTGGGTTTTGTTTTTGTTTTGTGGTGCCGGGGCTGGAGCCCAGCGCGTCACACATGCTAGGTGAGCACTCTGCCTCTGAACCTCACCCCCAGCCCTTTTCCTCTATTTTTAAAGCTGGGCCTTCATATTTCTGGCTGCTTGTGTAAAAGTTCAGAACAGTTTGCTGTGAACCAATCAGTTCTTGAAATGGTGAACCCACACTTGGCTCTCTTAGCCTGCTTTCCACAGTAGCCTTTGTGTCTTTGATTTAAAGCACACCTCACCCTTGCCTAGCCCAGAGAGCCCCCGACAGCCCTGTGGAAACCTTTCTAAAAATGGCAACTTTCCTTGAAATGACTGCCCAAGTAGGAAGTCTGGAGTCCCTAAGGAGACTTCTTGGGAAACCTGAAGTCATGAAAACTGGGATTCGGAAATGACGCAGGCACCTTGGTGCTGGGAGGATCTAATGCACTGTTGTAGGGAGCCAGGCAGCGTTTACACTGGAGCCTGTCACCTTGGGGGAGCTGATTGGTTTGCTGGGCTTAAACCCAATGGGGAGGTGCCATGTCTATCTAGCCTGTGAGTCCTCAACCAGCCTGGAGGGCAGGAAGCCTTGGTTTCAGTGTATCACCAGATGTTGCCATTCTTGAGCTCCAGGGCTCAGCACACCCCTTAGTCACACAACCCAGCAGGTAGAAAGGCTCTCCTCAGTCGTGAAGCCCACCCAAGCCTCCTGCTGCACTGCCCATGGCCAGGGGCTTGTGCTGAGTTGGGAGACAGCCCAGAAGGCAGTGCACACCCATGGTGTACCTCAAGACCCAGGGCACCACACCCACTCTGCGCCTAAGCCACTGCTTCCCCAGCATCCAGGGCAAGAATGGAGGTCTTTGTGGGCCTCATGCCACTCACTCCATCTTCTGCTGTGAAAATGGCTTTAACTCCTGCCTGCCTGTCTCAGAGGTCATGAGACGAAACACATAAGCCCTGGACCCGCGGTGTTCTGATCGGGGAAGCACTAGCAGGTGGCCTGTGCTCCCTGTATCTCCTGTGCCCCCTCATTCTTCTCTGTAGACCCTCTGTGGCCCTTTCAGGCACGGAGCTGCAGGATGGCGCCACCCTGCTGTCCCACCTCTCAGCAGCCTCCTCTAGGAGAGGCTCCTTTGGGAGTGGGAGGCCATCCAAGTAAGGTGTTTGCAGCAGATGGCCTTGTCACATTGTCGCAGGCATCGAAAAGAACCCTGATAGCTTCCATTTGCTTGGCACAATACAGGAGCCCCCCTTTTCCGTGAGGGAATTGTCCCAAGACCCCCAGTGGATGCTTGAGACCACAGATGCTTGAGTCCTACATATACTATATTTTTCCTCTATATACATACCTCTGATAAAGTCCTTTTACAAATTAGGTGAGTAAGAGATTAATAACAATAATTAATAAACAGCTGTAACAGTATGCTGTAATAAAGATGTTTAAAACTCACGAATCATTTTCTTCTGGAATTTTTCATTGACTCTTTTGGTACCATGGGTAACTGAAACTGAGGAAGGTAACCTCAGACAAGGGACACCTCTGTGGCAACTGTGCTGCCTTTGTGTTGATTGTCCAGTGCCAGTGACACATTTCACCTTGCTACCATAGCACTGAGAGAGATGGCCTGTTGTCTTTGTCATTTGAGAAGTGGGGAAACCAAGGCACAGAGTGGTCAGCAGGTGGCAGGGCTGTGATTCCAGCCCCCACCTCTGACCACCAGGCTCTGCAGCCTGACTGGGCAGATACTCTAGAAACTCAAGCAGCAGATTTTGAAATAAGGCCCTTTGTGCTTAAAAGGACACCTGTCCACAGGGAAGAAGGCCCCTTCTGTCCTCACTGTACCATGCCAGGTCTGGCAGTTCTTGGTTGAAGCTGCCCAGCAGGCCAGAGTGGGCTCGGTGGGGAGATGAGTCTTGGTGGGGAGATGAGTCTTGGTGGGGAGATGAGTCTGGAGGTAGCAGATCCTGTTTTCTTTAGGAGGAGGTGCCATCTTCTCCCCACCCCTCAGCCAACTCTGTCTCTTGCCTATGTCCATATGTGTCTCCTCCAGGGGCCTTTGACTGGGGACAGTCTGACCCAAG
The DNA here is from genome assembly GCA_004027875.1 of Aplodontia rufa. Taxonomy (NCBI): domain Eukaryota; kingdom Metazoa; phylum Chordata; class Mammalia; order Rodentia; family Aplodontiidae; genus Aplodontia; species Aplodontia rufa. Next base: position 6,920 of record PVKS010009487.1, read on the forward strand.
TGGGCACCAGCAGCCAAGGACAATACCTAGGAGCCCTGACCTGGTGGGTGGAGGATGCAGACTCCAGCCCAGTCCAATGCTGACCTGCTGGGTGGTCTGGGCAGGCTGCGTGTCCTTCCTGTGTCTCAGTTTCCCTGTGTAAATGGAGGTAGTGATAGTAGACCCCCCTCCCAAGGCCACTGGGAAGATGAGATGAGGAGATGGGCACAGAGAGAAGGGGCTCAGGGAGGGGTCCCCCGAGGTCGGTGTTGAGTGAGAATCCTTTTGAGGTCTCCCCACTGTGGGCCCCACCACTTGCCTGGGGGGAGGGGGACCTGCCAGTGGGTAGGGATGGCTGCCCCTCCGGCTGGGCCATTTTCCTGTGTCATCCCTGACAGCTCTGCCTCAGCTGGGCAGCCTCAACTCTGTCACTAGAGGTTGCTTTGGCTCTGTGACTAGTTTCTGGTGGCCACATCTCTGACTGGGGGTAGACGCTGAGATGACCACATCTCTGTGACAAAGGTTCAGGGTGCTACGGTGGCTTCATCTTCATGGCCAGATGCTAGCAACGGAGTTGGACCCTCCTCCCCACTTCTCCGACAGTTGTTAGGTCTGCGTTTTCTGAGAAAGCCGGCGAGTGCCCCTTGGTGCTCTCCTGTATCTGTCCCGGGTGGCCTGCTGGCCCCTCCGTCTCCCACTGGGACTTCTGCCTGCACCCCACACTGCTGTGCTTCTCGTGCCCTTCCAGGGTTCCGTTACCATTGTCACTGTTTCTACCAGTTCCTCTGTTTCCTATTAGTAGAGGCTGTCTTTGTCTCATGGTTTCCTATTTTGTATTTTAGTTGTTTATATTTTAAGATATTTTTGTGTTTTAATTATTTTATACTTAATAAGAATGTATTGTTTTCTATGTTAGTAAGGCTGTAGTTGTTTTCTTAGTTGTTCTTGTTTTAGTAAAAGTGGTTCTCACGGCCCCCATAGGAAGCGACTTTCTCTGGCCTGGGAAGACCCAGCCCTTTTGCTCACACTTGGGGATGGGCCGGCCCCTCAGGCTTTCAGGATAAGTTCACAGTCACCCTCTGGTGCTCCAGGCACTTGAGGTGAGGGCAGCGCGTCCCCCTGGAGGCAGATGCCCTGCTGGCTCCGGACTGCATGTAAAGACAGCAGGCGGTAGGGGCAGGCGCTTGCCCTGCCGGGGGGACAGGCCTGACAGCTGTCACCATAGTGGTGCCAGGTGCCCCATTTGGTGATAGCAGGACATCCAGAACAGGTGTGGTTGGCAAGAAGGACCCCAGAGAGAGAGCCCTATGGAGGTCTTTGTGAGCAGGGGCCTGGCCAAACAGGCAGGGGGCACAGTGGGTTCCAGGGACCGAGGGGGCCTCATGAGGGGGTGGAGGCAAGAACTGGGCCTGGGCGACATGCCTTGAAGAGAGCTTGGAATTTACCTGGATGCATGGGGCCATTTACCTACCTACCTGCCATCCATCCGCGCTGTCAACCATCCTAGCTTCCCACCCACCCACCTATGCCTGTTTCTACCCGCTTTGTCTCCCTGTCTGCCTGTGTACCCATCCGTCCCCCAGCCATCCACCCATCCACCCATCCACTGAGCTACAGATCACGTCACTCGGCCACAGTGACGTGATCTGATTTGGATTGGAGGCATTGGATGTGGAAATGACAGGATCGGGGCAGAGGAGGGTCTAGGCTGTAGGCAGTAAAAGCCACAGCAGAATGTGGCAGACAGTGCAGGAGGTACTTGGTTCCGAGTCACAGTGTGGGCACCAGCGTATGGGTAACCCAGGGACACAGAGGAGTTGGAGCTGTCTGACCCGGTGCCTAAAGCTGCGGTCACTAACCAACAGCAGTGACACCTACGCTGACTGAGCTGAGAGGCAGCACAAGGGGTCTGCCCCAAGCACCACAGGCAGCAGGGAGGTGAGGGGGTCACGTCTCTGAGCATGAGCAAGAGACCCAGGGACCCTGTGTGTCGAGTCCAGGAGTCAGGGAAGACCCTCTCGTGATGGGAGCCTGCCGAAGGACAGGGCTGCCCTCTGCAGCCTTGCATGTTTTGTGACTTGCCCTTTACAGGCCAGAGGGCCCCCGCTGTTGAGGGTGGAGGAAAGCGGGGAGCCTGAGAGAGCCCCTAGGTCCCCGCAGGGCCGTGCTGTGCAGCGCAGAGGTTGGAGGCCTTGGCACATGAGCGCTTGCTCGGTGGACATCTGTTGCCTTCCTTTTATTGACTTTTTTGCCTCTCTTTCATGTCCTCTCTTACAGCCCCCAACTTCTGGCCCTTTCACCTCCTCCTTGGGAGGGGCAGGATTCTCAGACGATCCCTTTAAAAGTAAACAGGACACTCCTGCTCTGCCTCCGAAGAAACCCGCTCCTCCACGGCCTAAACCGCCCAGCGGTCAGTACGCTTCTTCTCTCGAGCCGCCTGCCTGCGGGTGCAGGGCGGTAGGGGGACCAGGGCCCCTCTATTGTCCAGCCCAGAGTAGAGCAGACACCTCACGGCAAGAGAGTCCTCTCTCTGCCATTCGCTGGGTTCCCTTGAACATGATGTGTGTACACGGTGCACGCCTCTCACCTGCCTGCCCTTGTCCCTGGCCAGGGGCACCTTGGCTCCAGACTTCGGGTTGGGGTCCATCTGCCTGGAGCTGCGATCCAGCAGCCAGTGCTGCCGCAGCCTCTTCCCCTTGCCCAGGTCAGCTCAGGGAGGGCCTAGGGTGGCAACAGCAGCCAGTGGCTGAGATTGCCCCCTGGGTCCAGGCCTTCTCTGGCTACGTAAGGGCTTGGGGTAGGCGCAGGGATCTTTCTTGTGATAGGAGGCAGAATGGCTCGGGCTCCCCTCTGCTGCCACCCGACCCTGGCAACACAGCATCCTCTCCAAACAAGGGTTTCCCACAGATACTGCTCCTTCCCTGTGGCTGGTGACACTGATTGCTTCTAGGCTTGGCCCTTGGCCCTGCTTTCAGGAGGGGCCCATTGTGCCCCACAGAGGATGGATTCTGAGGACTTGGAACTCGTGTAGGTTTCTCTCGTCGTAGAGTTAGGCCAACAGGCTGGTTTACTAGACGCTAAAACAGAAAGCAGTCACTTCAAGTGGCAGAAGGATTCAGTGTAGTTTTCCCAATCCATCTGTCCACCCTTCTTGTTTTCTGTATTCTCGGTGTCTGGCCTAGGAATCTCCTGTTCTCTGCCTTCAGACAGTCTTGTCTCCACTCTCCTGCGTGGTGCGCAGCCACACAAGGCCAGCATACTCTCATGGTCACACCTTCTTATTATGCCTGTTACCAGGCTGTCCCTAGACAGGGATGGCCCTCCCCCTCCCCTTCCTGGCCATCCCTCTCCCCACCTTTTCTGTCAACTCTTGGGGCGATGCTCACCTTCCAGCCCAGCCTTGTCCTTCCCCCTCACTCTGCCCTATGGGCTCCACTCTGAGGCTGTCCTTAGCCTCGCCGTCCTGGAGTGGATTGTGGGTGCCACCCACTCCCAGCTTGCTGTCCATGCACTCAGTCTTCCAAGGCCAGGCAGCTTCCTGCACATGGTCCACCAGCCGGTAGAGATGACAGGAAACTTATTTTGAAAAATGCTCTCTCCCCTTCTGTTACCTGGACCAGCCTGGGCTTTCCCTTGGGGACAGGGACCTTCTGCGGTGCCCAGGTTGGCTTCCTTGCAGATGCATTATGAGAGAAAAGCTGACCAATGGGCCAGGGGGAGTTGGAGCAGGTTTTCTGTGAAATGTTTGCAGAAACGGATGGGTAAAGAGATCATTTCTGCGAGCCGCATGTCAAAACATTCACTGGAGGAAACCAAAAGCAGCAGAGGAGCTCCCTGCCATCCGCGAGAGGCCTTGCCTCTCACTCAGAGGCACTGACTCAGGGATCCTTGCCAGTGTCCTGAAAGAATGGCCTGATGCTTCCTCACCGTGCCTGGAAGATGGAAGCAAACACATGCACATGCTCCTACATGCATGCACACACGAGCACGTGTGTCCACGTGCTCCATGCTCGCATGCAGAGGCACACGTTCACATGCATGCACACACATGCATATTCTCATTCACACCCGTGTCTGCACATATGTTCTCAAGCAGTGCTTGCATACACATGTAAGCAGATGTACATGTGCATGAATATATGTGCACATAGGTGCATCTGCCTGGGAGCTCGCATAATGTTCTGGTTCATGCATGCACACAGGTGAGCATCCTCTCACATTGCACCATACACTGCATGCATATATCCACATGCGTGCATGTACCACACACCCACAGATGCACACCCTTGCAGGTGCAAATATGTGCACTCACACACACACGTGTTTGCACTTGGATGCACGTGCATGCACATGTGTGCAGAGCAGTGTTGTCTGTTGAGCCCCAAGGAGGAGCTCTCCCCCTCGATAGCTAAGAGGTAAAAGGCTTCATTTTCACTGTTTCATGGAAACTGCTTCCCCCGCCTCTCCACTTACCTGAACCCAGGGCTGGCTCTGCTTTAGAACTTTCCCTTAGCTGTCACCTCCCCTGTCTCTCCCTCTGCCAGCTACTCACTCTATTTTGGTTTCTGCTTTTCATGTGCTGTGGACTTAGGAAGCTGAGAACAGTGCTTGGTAAAAGTTAAATGTCCAGGACCAGGGTTTGGATGACCTCCTTATACCTGACTTCAGAGTTGAGACCTTTTCAAGAGCCAGTCCATGATCTGAGTGGCAGGGAGTTCAGGCTGTCTTTGTGGCTTTGGGCCACCATACCTTTGTTCTGCAAAGGCCAGTGAGGCAATGGATGCCTCTGTGCCCTCTGCAGAAGAGTTGATATCCTCCCTCAGGCCCTTGCACAACTCTTATCTCCCCAGATCCTAGTGAGCCCCTTGAAATAGACAGGGCAGGCAGCACGATGCCCATCTTCCGGAAGAGGAAAGGGAAGTGAGAGGTCGTGTGGGCTGCCCAAGGTCACACAGTGAGATGGCAACAGGACCAGGCCTAGAGCTGGTGGTCTGCCCCCTCCCCAGACCTCTGCCATTCACTCCCATAGAGAACTGTGGTGGGAACCAAATGTAAGAATCCAAGCACTCTGAAAACCAGTCAGCGCACGCACAGCCTCTTAATCTGTGAGCAGCTGAAGGATCTAAGCATCTCTCATCTGATTCTTTTACCCAGAAGCAGTGGCTGAACAGAACAATTCTGCATTGTACACGCTGCTGGGTGGTAGGTACAGTCCGTGTGGCCGCTGCTGCCGAGCTTCCAGTATCCCTGTAGTGTGCTTTTGTACTAACCTCTAACACTGTGAAAAGTGCCAGCTCTGCTGGCACACCTGTGCGGAACATGGGGCCCTGCAGTGCACCTGCTAACAAGTCACCTGTGATGGGAGGAGCTGGGCTCTTTTCAGGGCTCACAGGAAGTTGTCCATTCCATGCTGGGGCCCTGGTCAAGAACCTGGCTGTGCGCAGCTCCCTTCCTGCTTCCTGTCCGTTCTGCACACCCCACAACTTCCTAGACCCAGGAGCAGCTTGGGACTTAACCCTTTCAGATGTGCTCAGGGCAGCAGAGGGTGTTACATGAGAACTCACTGGGAAAACACAGGGCATTTTTCTGGCTTTCTTGGCTGTCTGAGACAGCAGCCAAGCTAACGTCTGCCTTGGGCTGTTTTGTTTGTCTTTTTGTTTTGTTTTATCTTTAAGAAAAAAGTTTTAACAAGTGAGTGTGCTTTTCCGCCCTTCTTGCTGACCTGGCCTTTTCCCCCTTGGGGAGACGGTGTGATTAGCACACAGCAGTGACCAGCACACACCTCGCCTGGTCACACTCAGGCACTTGGAGGCTTTTCAGATGCCAGGTGCTGGGGCTCTGTGCTGGGGAGTGTTGGCCCCAGCATGGCTAGTGGAGAGGAGGGTGAGGTTGGTATTCTGCTCTCTGGAAGCCCTGTGACCCAGTAGAGTCAGACACTGACAGAGTTCAGTGATAGTGGTTTTTCTTACAGTTCACACGCACATCATACCTGCACTCTTGGAAACCAGGTGACAGAATGAATTTTCTGTAACTCACCATCCTGCATGTGAAATGCATCTGATGTTGCTACATTCCCACCCAGGCTTTGTCCACTCCAGCGAGACTGGAAATTTCTAGAACCTTGCTGGGTCTCTGTGCCTCTAAGCAGCTGCTTCCTTTTGGCCTCTGGACTACCTGTCCTGCTAGAATCCAGAAGACTGTTAGGTCAGACTGGTTTCTGGATGGTGGAGCAAGGGCCTCTGTGCAAGTTCTAGTCCTACCAGTTCCCTACAGGACCTGCGGGGAGTGTCATTTCCCTCCAGCACATGGAAGTAGCACCATCTAACAGATGGCATGTGTGGAAAGCGATTCGCATAGTGCTGTGCTGTGCACAGCCTGCACCCCACACACCCACCCCTCGGGTGCAGGGAGCGATCGCAGGGCCCCTTTCCCCACGAATTGCAGTTTAGCAGAAATCCTTTCCGTTGGAAGCTGTTGGCATGACAGGAGCTGAGCTTCAGGGCCCCGCCAGGTCATAGCTCACACAGGACCCAATGCAGGTTTGGGTCTGAGTCACGTGCGGTTTCTTGGTGCTGTCGCTTGTGTCCTAGACGGTGCAGTTTTCAGATTCTGCAGGAGCTGCGTTTGTTTTGTTTAAGCCCAGTTGAGGGTTAATTGATGTAGCAGTAAACAACACCTGTTGTGACATACAGGTGGGTAAGTGTTGACCTGAAAGGTAATCGCCATAGGGACCCCTCCACCTGGGAGCCTCACCGAGTGTCCCCTGACGTGTCCTACCACCAAGTCACCTTCTGTTTGCCATCTACTCTCAGTGCCAGGTACTCAGTTCTTTTTCAACCCGAGCCAGAGCACACACTCTCAGGGACCATTGAGGTTTAATTTCTGGGTATACACGGAGCTTGGTTGAGCACTAAGTTCTCTGTGCCTGGAGGTTTTTTCTAGAAAGGTCTATCAAGGTACTAAATAGCCAGCAGATGTCTGTTTGGGGCCAGGTGAACTTGTTTCTTTTGAGGCAGATGCAAAACAGACACGGCAGGCAGCCCCGAAACCTGTCAGTTAGAGTCAGTGCGCACCTCCCCCAGGTAAACAATGGTGTATTTTCTGCAACGGACCGGAGATCGAGATCAGTCAGAACTCACCGCTGAAGAGTTTCTAGGTAAAAGTTGTTGATTTGCAAAGAGAGAAACAGATTTTTTTTAAGTGCAGGAAACGGCTGTGTGGGCGTCAGTGATTGGGCCTCAGGGCCTCACTTCGATAGTGGGATCCTGCGACCCAGCCCCACCCTGCCACTTCCTGCCAGCGCAGCCCTGCCTTGCGGTTCCTGCAGCGCCCGAGTGACACCAGCTAACCAGCCAGTAACCTTTAACCTCTCCCCAATTTAATGATCATTTATTACTGCTAACAACCCTTTCACCTTCCAACAAAGCCAGGTGCTAATAGATTACCATGTCTTTTTGCCCCTTCCCCACAATTCTACTGACAGTGTGGTTTCGTTAACAGCTGTTAACGAAAGAGTACAAGATGCAATTGAACCTGTGTCCTGTTTGATTCAAATGCTTGCTCAAAACAAGAAAAAAAGTCTCTCCCCTAGCAAATGAGCCCCCTCCAGTACCTGTGCACGGAGCCCACAGAGTGGCTGTGGCTTCTTCCTACTGTGGTCATTTTGACCATGTCAGGTCGTGGGGATGGTGCACAGGACAGGGTCATGGAAGCCCTGAGTCCCTGCATGTTCCCAGCTCCCGTGTGCCCCTGACCCCCCTCTTCTGAGATCCCGGGCCCAGGGCCCAGCCAGGGTGGTGATGATTCCTCCCTGTCATTTGTTATGTCCCTGAAACCTCTTGTTTATTGCATAAGATCCACTTTTAAAATGGCATCTCCATTTGAACCATGCGGTTAGCACCTCAGCCTTGAACTTAACTACTTTAATTCCGTTCCCACGATGATCTCAAAGAGATAATTCAGTGGGTACATGTGAAGGTATAGAAAGGGACAAGCAGATCATCTCCAGGGGCCTGGAAAACTCCGGCTTTTCCCTGCCAGCCAGCCTGGTGGTCACGCCCCTTTCCTGGGTGACAGCGTGTGCACGAGAGCTGAGGTGCCCTGCCCTGGAAGGGCCTGGCTCTGTGGAGAGGGAGAGGTGCCGTGTTCTTTGGAGCCTCTTCTGTCTTAACCTCCTGCAGGCAGATTGCTGTTTGCGGTGATTAACGTTCTGCAAAGTTGATTGAGTTTGAAATTAGAAACATTTGCCTACCTTGACACACACCCACCTTTCTGTACCCAAAAGGGCAGATTGAGTGGGTGTCACGTGACTCGGTTTGTCACCTGGCATTCAGTGGGGTGCCAGCGCCTGGGTTTGGAGTCCCAGAGCAGTGAAATTAGGGCTCAGCCAGCCAGGTTCCTAGGAGCCTGCAGGAGGGATACAAGCCCAGAAAGACAGGATTCCTGTGTGAACAGACAGGAGCCACCACTGCCCCAGGTCACCCCCTGGGTTGCCTCAAAGGCTTGGTGTCTACCTTCTTACAGACCTCCATACAGCCTGCGTTTCTGACAGGGTGAATCGGTCCTTCATTTTTGGTCACTCACATTAGAGCAGCCAGCCAGCGGCCCCTCCTCCTGCTATGGCAGACTGCAAGATAGCACAGCACATGATTGACAGGGATCTGCTGTAAAGGGAACAAGTGGGAGCCACCCCCCACTAGACTCAGCTTGACTCCCTCCCAGTGCCCCCACCCACAGGAGCTCCCTGTGGGCTCCGTGCCTTACTTCCTCCCTTCTATTCCTGGGCATGCAGGCCCACCGCACACACCAGATCACCCAAATTCTGTGATGATCTTGTTAAATGTGGCCACGGTGCTTCCCTGCCCTTTGCAGAGGTGACATTCTGGGAACGTTGGCACTCTCTATAAGCAGGAACAAAGCCCTGGCCCAGACAGCCCCTGTGGCTGTGCACAGCAAGTGCAGACATGGGGCTCCCCACACCTGGCTGGTAAATAGATAACATCTCCCCCGGAAAGCCCCTCGCTCAAGCACAGTGTGTCGAAGGTGGCCATCAAAGAACAAATGTGACTTTTCAAACCCTGAGTCGGGAGACCCGCCAGTCTGTGATTTTGTTGTGAAGACTGACTGACTCGTGATTTCTAAGTCCATCTGCAGCCAGTGCCAGTGCCCCTGCCACGCTCTCCTTCTCTAGGGCTGACACAGCCCGTGTGGGCAGGTTTCATGTACATGCCACAGGGCCTTTGGGGACCTCTAGATGAGTGTGCCTCCCACCTCAGCTCATGCTCGGCCTCTGCAGAGGACAGTGTGGCCACCTTGTGCCCTTTGCCTCCTTTCTCTCAATGGTGAAATGACAGTACGTCCATCGGGCTCATCAGCCCAGTGAGATTTCCATGACCTCTGCCTGCCTCAGACCTCACAGAGGAGGAAAACACCAGTTGCATGTGGATAAGAGTAAATATTTGTTCAGCTTTTCTCCAAAATTCAGAACCAAACCTCATCCTGTTCCCTTCAATGCATTGAGCAGATTTTCTTAAAATTCAGTAAATATTTTTAGTGGAAAATCTCAACACTGAGATCGCGGGGATCTCAGATTTTTATCTCCAGGGCTGTGCTTGTTGGCACCGCTTTGATCTGCTGGGTTTGCCTCTGCACACATTTGCACGAGTGGGGGCGCGGGCCTGCTGGTGGGGCCAGGACCCCTTGCCTGTGAGCCCCTACACAGCCTGTGTGTCACATTTTTCAGAATGACTTATCACACTCAGTGTGAGCCAGAGGACGCTGGCATTTGTGGGCAAAAAGCAGTCCTTTTCAGTAACAACCCGAGGACCATGGATTTCAAGTTACACGATGGACAGACTCTTCTCGCTTTGACCCCTCTCCTCCCAGCGAAGCTGGTTTTTCTGGCAGTCTGCAAAGGGCGCAGCCTCCATGGTCCCCGCCCTGCCCCCCAACAGGCCACAGCCATCCCATGTGGTGCGACTTTCAGAAGCCTGGCAACTGTGTGAGCATCCTGCTTTGTGAGGGACGGATGACAGTTGTGAGGGAATCCTGTCTTGCGTGGGAGGAATGTCCGTTGCACAGATTCTGCTCTGCGTGGGATTCATGACAGTCGAGTGGACATCCCATGTCGTGTGGGGTGCATGGCAGCTGTGCGGGTCTGTGTTGTGCAGGATGTGTGGCAGTTGTGTGACGTCCTGTGTTGGGATAGATGGCAGTTGTTGAACGTCCTGTGTTGCGGAGGATAATGGCTGAGGTGGAGCAGCCACCCTAACCACAAACCTTTGTGTTTGGGGTTTTTTTTTGTTTTTGGGGTTTTTGTTGTTGTTGTTATATTTATCTATCATCTACAGATTGCGCTTCCCAAGTACAGCAACAAATTGTATAAACAGAACCCAGCAACTGTCTGATTTAAATATACATGCACTTTGCTTTTTATATTTTTATAAATTAGAAATGCTGTATCACCCAAAGTCTTTAACTCACCTCCTGAGGCAAAAATTTAAAACAAGAGAATCATCCTCTTTCCAGAGTTTACATAGCATTCACCTCCCTTAGGGGGCACTGGGATCTCTAGGACCTTCGGGCAGGTTTCCTGAACACCGGTGGACCAGGCAAAAGTCACGCTTCACTCCCACCTCCAAGTGTCCAGCGCCCATCCCGTGTGCTGGGGTGTGCACGGCTCCAGCACTTTGAGAAATAGAATTAAAGAAATTTCTACCAGGGTGGAGCCAGCCACCAAATAAATTTTTTTTTGCAGCACACACTGCGGTAAGCCATTCGGTTCGTATTGTTTTTGCCGAAGTCAGTCCTGTGTGTGGTTTCGGTACACCGCTTGGGTAACTGTTGAAACTGCTGTGGTTTGAAAATAAGTTCTATTTTGCCTTTTCTTCAATCTTGTATTCGTCTTCCCCGGTTCATGAAGAATCGCTAGGTGGAGATCAGCAGCCCTGGGCGGGGGTCTGTCCTGTCACCTGTCTGGATTCACCGCCTCCCACTGGGCTTTGGGATCAGGTGGAGCCCACAGCAGAAATCTAAGAATGATGGTCCCAAACCGCATGCTAGGTATCAGAAGTGACTTCTGATCTCTTCTGTTGAAAACCTCTGTAACCATCTCTCCTTACTCCTGATGCCTGGGGGGTTGTGAAAAAGTGCCATCAATTTGCTTCTCAGGGACCTGGGGGCCGACTCAAGTTCTTTGTCATGTTTGAGATAAGCTCCACCTCAGAAAGTCAGAAAAACGATTAAGGAATTAGCAGAAGTGGTTACATAAAAGCAGGAACTAGACCCAGAATGTTTGAAAAGTACAGTTGCTAAAAATAAGTTGGTACGCCAAGTGGGAAGTTTGGGCCCAGGCAGGGCTGCAGGGACAGGGGCACCTCCTTGCAGGGATCGCAGGCCTGGAGTTGTGCACGTGAACCCAGCACTGCCTGCGTGCAGAGCACCAAGAACAGAAGCCAAGAGAAAACCGTTTCCCCGCCTCTGAGGACAAGAGCCAGCGGTCGGTGCACCCGGTCTCATACGGACAGAGCCACGGTTTCCAAATAACAGCGGTTTCGGCAACAAGGCAGGACCAGGCGCAGGCGATGCTTGGTGTGAGCGATGCTTTTCATCTCTGATAATCTCTCTGCTTGTCAGAAACCTCAGCTTCAAATCGTAGCAGGCTGGATTCTTAACCGCCCCTCCCAAAAACCAGTTTCTGTTTTTAAATCCCCCACACCAGGGGAGGAAGAGCTCTTCTTCACTGAAAAAAGAAGAAGGGGGAAAAAAGCTGAGAACTGGCTGGTTTATTTGAACATTCTGTACTGTGGTGCTCACTCTCGCTCTTGGGGTGCCTGGGTGGGGCCCCCTCCCCTTGCACCCCTGCCCAGATGTTTGCAAACCTGCTTGTGTCCGACCCTGCAAGGAAAGCTCTTGAGAAACTAAGCAATGTCCACCCTGAGCTTGTGGCAGTGCCCGGAGGCTGCGTGCAGCTGGGGCTTTCAGCCTGTCCCCTGGCAGTGCTGACTTTTCCTGTACTCAGATTTTACAGTATAGTCCACAACACTTTAGTATTTGAGGAATAACTAGCCACAGCATGCGCAGACAAGGAGGGGCACATGCTTTTATTCCTCCTACTCCACAGAGGGACCCGGTTCCCTGGGGACCTGACCCACCAGGACCCACCACAGCTGACCATGTTCTAATCTCTGGCTGGCCGGAACCAGGAGCATGGGGCAGCATTTGCTGGTACCTGTGGTGCTGGACCTGGCCCATACGAAGCTGATCTGTGGATACACTGGAGGCCAGTGGAAGTGGGCCAATGGTGGGTGATCCTGGAGGGGGAAAATTAGCCTGAGTGGGCAGGTACTTCAGGAGAAGGGAGAGGTGCAAGAGGCTGGCTGAGCTGGGCAGCAGTGAGGCAGGCAGGATGTGGAAGCCATTGGGTGGATGGGCAGGGCCATGCCAGCAGGACCATGGACACTGTGGGTCCAGGACATAAGCCAAACCTGTGTCCCAACCCTTAGGACTTGGGCACAGACCGTGACTTGATAGGTCCTTGCTCACACTTGGCCCTGGAAGCCACATAGGCTAGGACCCCTCATCATCCCTGTGGGTGCGCAGGCTGCCTTGACAAAGTACCCTAGGTGGAGGGCTTGAGCTGCAAACACTCCCCTCGTAGGTCTGCAGGCTGGAAGTCCAGGGTCATGGTGTCAGTGCAATGCTCTGAGTCCTGTCTTTGGCCTTCTGTGTCTTCACATGGTTGTCTCTCAATACTGTCTGTGTCCTAACCTCCTCTTCTTCAGAGGACCCAGTCAGATTGGGTGAGGGCCCGTCCCAGTGACTTCACTGTAACTTGGTTACTCCTTTAAAGACCCTGTCTTCAAAGATAGTCCTGTCCTGAGCTACTGGGGGTCAGGCTACAGTGTGTGAAATTAGGGGAGGGCGCAGTTTGGCCCATTGTACCCCCTTTTCTTGGATTAGGAGACTGAGCTGAGAGAGACTGGGTGGGGTGTCCTTTCCCCAGGTCTTCCATGGGCACATCTGGTCCTGCTTCAGGCCTGGGACCTGCTGCCCCGCGCTGTGCCTGCAGGGCTGAATGCAGCCTGATTGTGTGGCTGAATGCAGCCTGATTGTGTGCTGGGGAGGGGCTGGAGGGGCTTCCCTGGCGGGATGATGGCTTGCAATGGTGCTTGAGTTGAGAGTGTTCTGTTCAGAGCCAGGAAAGAAGCCCTGGGTTTTGGGGGTCACTGGGGAGGAGGTTCTGGGCGCCTTATCGGGAGATGAGGCTGGGAAGGGAGATTGGTAGGGTCGTTGGGACTTCCCATATGCCACAGGAGAGGCATAGGCTTGAGGCAGGGCTGGGATGCCAGTGTACGTTTCAGAAAGCATCATTCCAAACCAGGGGCTGAGGCAGGAGGATCGAAAGTCAGCTGGACAACTTAGCAAGATAATGCCTCAAAGAAAAGGAGTAGGGGTGCAGCTCATTGGTAGAGCATTTGCCTAGCACCTGTGAGTCCCTTGAGTCACCCCCAAGCACACAGAAAAAAAAGAAAGAAAGGAAAAAAGAGTAGCCACAAATTGTGTTCAGTCGGGTCCTGTTCCTGGGATAGGACCCTCAGCCTTGTGGAGTGGACGCCCTGCGGTAGGGGACAAAGTGTACACATTTAACCACCTCCACTGCAGGGTGCTTGAAGAGCTGTAGGGGAGTAGACAGGGTCCCAGCCAGGCATGGCACGTGCCGGTCCTGGAACGTCCTGCGAGGTGGTGTTTGACCTGGCAAGCAGGGCAGACGGGCAGCGCTCTGCAGACCAGCATGCTCGAAGGAAGAGCCAGGCAGGGGCAGAAAGACGGCCCGCGGGGAAAGGGCTGGCGTGGATGAGGCCGGTGTGTCCTGCTGGGCAGTGGGAGCCATGCAGAGATCCAGGCAGAGGGAAAAGATCAGCTTGGGGTTAAAGGCCACTTTCCTGGGTGGATTCGCTCACAGGGAGGATGCGGAGACGGTTTACGGGGATGGCGGAGCTTTTGGTACAGGAACGAGGACAGGAGTACCCTGGCTCCCCACTGCTCTCAAGTGCTGGGCATGCCATGTGGGCCACACCTGCTGCCTGCCGCTCTCTAAGGCCTAGCACCAGGAGCTCTTGGCTTATCCATTGGCCCTTCCCTTAGATGAGGGAGTAGCCTGGAGCCAAGGTGAACCAGGCATTAAGGGACAGAAGAGAAGGAATGGGACACGGGTAGGGGGACTGCCCTGAGAAGTCAGGCAAATGGAGAGGCCATCCCCAATCCCTGCTGCATGGAGTGGGCACACCACCCTTCTAGGCGAGAGTCTTGGTGGGACTCCCCCACTGACTGTGGCCGATGCTCTCAGTGGGACCATGCCCTTCTCCTGAGCCTGGCATCTGGCTGTGAGTTGATGTGGGGCTTAGGGAGTGGGGTGACTAGCTGGTGCCCAGGCGGCACTCTCCTTTCTCTGTGCATGTTGGTCCTGAGCGTGCCCTGGTGGCAGGGTGATGGAGATGGCCCACAGTAGGCACCAACCCCACCACTCCACTTCCAGAAACATCGATAGATGGGCTCACTGACAATGAAAACCTGGAAGGGCCTCATGGCGCCAGGCAGGGAGGTGACCTGGGCAGAACCTGACGGGGCCAAGGGCACAGGGGTGCTGTGCTCTTCCCATGGGTGGGTCCAGGGCTGAGCTATCCATGAGTGAGTGTCCTTGCATCCCTCTGTGCAGACTGTGAGAAGGAAGCTCTGTCTCTTGAATGTACAGAGAAGCCAACAGTTGCATGCTGGGCAGAGGGCAGGATGGGGGCCTGCAGGCTCCAGTGATCCGTGCTCGCAGTGACATCTCCCACCCCCACCCCAGACACCCTGAAGCCATCCCTGTGAGTGTTGGGATTTGGCTCATTTTGACAACACCAGAATGCTCGATGGGCTCTGCCCAGTTCTCGTTTTCTGGTCACGGTGCCAGCCTTCCTGTGACACTTTTTTCTCAGGGCACTGCCCCTCAAGCTGTGGATAAAGCTGAGATGTGACATGGGGCCTGGAAGTTGATGGTGAACCAATGTTTCCAGCAGCAAGGCTTCATTGGGCTACCGCCTGCCCTCATGCACATGGAGTATCCACTGGGTGCACCAGACAGGGTGCACAGGATGCCAGGGTGACGTCCACCCTGCTGCCCCAAGAGTGTCACCTCCACTGCCCCCTTATCTCTTCATTCTTACGTCACTGATGATATAAAAAAAGAAAAAAAAAACTGATGCTGGCTGGGTCTTGGGTACTTGCCTTCTGCAAGTAAAGTCCTCAGGGATAAAGGTGGCAGATGCAGACTGTGACTCTGGAGCCCTTAGGAAGTTTGAGGTAGTTGGTCTGCTGGGAAGGCAGAGAGAATGGAGTGGGCTCTGAGGCTGGTGGCGCTTGCTCTGTAGGGTTCAAAGGCCAGTGTCCCCAGGCACAAGTGCTGCAAGGGAGCAGGTGCAGCTGGGGGCCAGGGTATTCTCTGGACACGGAGCCTACAGTCCAAGGTCAACCATGGACCGTAGCAGGCAGCTCTTGGTTCCTTTCTGAACATTAACTTGGAAACCATGAGGGCCAGGGGCTGGAGCGGTGGCTCAGTGGTTATAGCACCTGCCTGGTATGTGCAAGGACCTGGATTCAAACTCCAGCACCATGTCGTACATGATGAAGTGTAAGAGAAAGCCCAGATGAAAAACTAAATAAAATTGTTATTCCTTCTCTCTCTCTCTTTAAAAAAAAAAAATGAGTGCTAACATAGTTAACAAACTGGAGCTGTGTTGAGTATCGTCAAGCCTCCAGCCTGCAGGCCAAGCATCTGCTGCCCTGGGTGCTCTGACCACCTGGGTGCCCATCAGGCAGATAGAGCAGCGTCAGGCAAGAACATGGCGTTGGCCCAGGCTGTAAAACCGCAGGTTTCAGCACAGTGGGAGTTCATCAAATGGCCTTTACGTTGCTCAGCAGGATTTGAGAGGCCTCTGGCTTCTGGTGGGATATTCTGGCACCTTGGCACAGTCCCCCGGAAGAAGCCACCTGCCCTCAAGCTGCATCCCTCGTGCAGTTCCGTGGCTTTATTTCTCTCTAGTTCAAAACCCTTCTCTGCCCGCTTGCAAGACATGGATTGCTGGGACCCGGGCACGCTGGTGTCACCTGCTGAGCACAAGCCCAGAGAGGCCCCAACAAGCCATGCTCAGTGGGGCCTCTAGTAGCAAAGCACAGAAGCGGGCAGCAGAAGGGGCTGTTTGGTGAGCTGCCCGTCGACCCTCAATGCACAGAGCAGTTCATCCCGAAGTGTGCGGCTGA
This sequence comes from Aplodontia rufa, assembly GCA_004027875.1. NCBI lineage: Eukaryota > Metazoa > Chordata > Mammalia > Rodentia > Aplodontiidae > Aplodontia > Aplodontia rufa. Next base: position 23,198 of record PVKS010009487.1, read on the forward strand.
TCCCTTTGTGGCCAGGGAGCCCTCCCCTCGTTATCATGAGCAGTGTGCAGCGCATTTTTCTGCTCGGTCATGATTTTTTTTTTATTTACTCAGTGTGATCGCAAACGTATTGCCTCACTAAAATGAATCTCTTTGAAACACGCCTGCACATAAACTTTCTGTTTAAACATACTGCTCTGTTTCAGATTGACACATGCTTGTGGGGTGCTGCGTGACATTTCAGTACGTGATACAATGTCTAACTGTCAGGTCAGGGGTTGGCTTTTCCAGGCCCTCGTTTACTCTTTCCTTGTGTTGGGAGCTGTTTTGCAATCCGTCATTAGTTGTCAACCGTAGTTATCCTGCCCTGCTCTAGAACCGTAGGAGCTCTTCCACCCCTCCAGCCGCATGCCTGTAACTATTAACTGTCTGCATGTGAACTTTTTAAAGACAGCGCTGAGTTCTAGCTGTTGTACGTGTGTGTGTCATTTAAAGTGGTTCTTGTGTCTCACAACTCCGTTCGCCCCTGCCTGGGGCGGTGAGCTCAGTGGTGGAGCGCCTGCCTGGCATGTGGACCGGCTCAGGAGGAAAAGCAGCAGGTTCCCCAGGGCTCATCCCCTCTGCTGGATTCCCAGCTCTCCCAGAGGGGCAGAAGGGCCCCACCGAGCGCTCAGCTCTGTCCGTGGTGAGTAACTTGTGTTTCTTTTCTTTTCTCCTTTTTTGTTTTTTGTTTTTGTTTTCTCCTAAACTTTCCAGGTAAAAGTACACCTGTAAGCCAGCTTGGTTCTGCAGACTTCCCCGAGCCCCCCGATCCATTCCAGCCACTCGGGGCTGACAGCGGCGACCCCTTCCAAAATAGAAAGGGGCTTGGGGACCCGTTTAGTGGAAAAGATCCATTTGTCCCCTCCTCTTCAGCTAAGCCTTCTAAGGCCTCTTCCTCGGGCTTTGCAGACTTCACCTCTGTAAGTTGAGTCCTCCGCCTCCGCGCCATCCCTCCCGCCCTCGCTTGCAGCTTCTCTGGGGTTGTGTTTCTCTTTCCAGTGGCAAACCTCCCAGCTTATTTATTATGCCTCTCGGAACCTCCCGCTGTCACTCTGTTATTTACTCTGTACTGGCGCTTCTGTAAGGAAAACAGTTTCTCAATAGAAAAAGAGCCATCGTTCAAGGCACGTTTTCCTCCAGCAGGGTGGTGGCAGAACGTGCCTGTTTCTGTCCTTGGTGGGCACTTTACGATTCCTGTCATGAGGAAGCTGTTTTGCTCATTGATTTTGGGAAGCCAGGATGTCAGCTGCTTCCCAAGTATGATAACAAGATTGCAGAAGCCACATTAGGGTTCTGCTGTCCTCATAAGTGTCTCTGTGCTCAGTTCTGATGTCCCGCCCAGATACATGTTGTGCAGTGAACACGCATGGAAAAGCTCTGGCAGAACATGCAGAGGAGGAGCGGCCCGACTGTGCTGTTGTTATTGTAGTTTTCTGAATTATCAGCTACGTTGAAATAAGAAATTAAGCTAGGACAGCCGCTCTGAGGCGCTCTCCTTTGACCAGAACAAGAGCTCTCAAAAGCTCTGTGGCAAAGTCAAGTACCTTTTTTGAAGCTAATCCTGGGGTCTTGCAGTTGTGACTTTGTGTTCTCTGTATTTCAGATTGTCCGATCCTGCCACCGTAGGGTGTTTTCGGTACTGTCCCCAGTACACAAAAGTCTTGAGCGCTTCAGATGTCTGCCCAGACTTTGTCCCATCATGGGTTGTGTATCTGTCTGTTTGTTTCCAGTTAAGTTTCTGGCGTTCATATCTGTGTAGTATCTGCTCACTCAGGGGCAGTGCTTGCCTAGCATGCGTGAAGCCCTGGGTTCCATCTCCAGTGATGAACAGACGAGAGAGGGGAAACGACTGTATGAGTGCACAGTAAACAGCCCGTTCCCTGCAGAGCTACCTCACTGTCACCCACTGCCCACTGCTCTCCTGGGGCTCAAGTTGCTCAAGACCCTGACACGCGCCTGGCTCCTGGTGACTGTTGGTATTTTACAACTGCAGATAGTTGGAATTGTCCACAGTGCACACCATTGACCTTGGCGGAAGGGTAACAGTCAGTGTTAGTAAAAGGCAGAAGCAAAACCTGCGTTAATGGAGTGCTGTGCGTAGCACTTGGTTTATTTTCCGATGGGTGGAAAAATATGAAATGCCAATGAAAAAATACCTGTTTTTGCATGACTCAGGTAGTTTGGGGTAAGGAAGAGTTGGGTAAATGGAGTTGAACAGCAACTTGAAGACATGACTTCTCTTTCTGAAACAGTTCAGTCTCCTGTCGCCCCCACTCACAAAGGGCTTGTTCTTTGAAAGATTTTCTTTTTCTTTCTTTTTTTTTTTTTTTTTAACACACCTAAGCTGTCAATTTTGGCCTCGCAGTTCCGGTCATTCCAGAACAGTTGTTAACTTCCACTTTAAAATACTTTCGTATCCAGGCGGAAAGTTCTAGCCAGCCCAGCTCAGCCCTGCTGCTTTTGTTTTAAATTACCTTTCCCACCCAAAGGCCCCAGCTTTCCCAGGGGAGGTCAGACAGTGTAACGTGGCTCTGGTAGAATGGGGAGAGTGAGAGACGGGACCCTTGGTGGTTTGGTTTGCCCCGCTCGGTCAGACCACAACCACCCTCCTCTGGGGACTCAGGTCATCACTCTGCGTTCCTGGGCTCAGGGCTCGGCTGATCGGCCAGTGGTTTCCAAGGTCACTAATCTCTAGTACTTGTACTCACTCAGAAAGGGCCACAGTTGATTCTCTGGTTCGAGGATTTCCCCAGAGTAAATGCTCAGAGCTCTCGCTTCACACCACGAGTTGACACCATGAACCTTTCCCGTCAGATTCTCTGACACTCCCAGCATGCGTTGTCACCTGTGCGGGAGCAGCTTGATCAGTGTTGGCATTCAGGGAAACTAGTGTCACCTGAGCGTGATGCACATCCCCCCAGTGCCTGGCTGTGCTGCTCTGGGACCCTCGAGCTGATGAGCCTCGAATCCTATCAGTGGGTTATGTGTGCTTTCAGAGGTTTCACAAGAAGCCTCTTCCTTCTCTGCTCTTTCTTTAAAAATAGGCCTTTGTGTCTCAAGCCAACATGTTCATTAGAAGTAGCGATGAGACATGACATTAGCCCTAGATAACTAAGTTTATGTTCATTTGTTCTGGAATATTTGATAATGTTTCCCCCTCAATTGTAACTATATATCATCTAATAAATAATAAATTTTTAAAAATACAAAAAAAAAAAAGAAGTAGCGGTGATAGGTCGGCAGGGTGGCTGTTTTGGTTCTTCCCCCCAAGTCTGCATTAAGAACAGTGTGGGTATCGGGTTGGCTAAGGCGTGCTTTGCGTTATCAACAAGTTGGACGCAGGTGCGTGAACAGGACACAGCTGGACGCGTCCTTGTGTATGATGCAGTGGACGTGCTGTTAGATGTCAGAGCACAGCTGTCCCCTCCCAGGAGGAAAGGTGCCTCTCTAGGCTGCCGTTGCTGCCTCCACCCGGTGTGAAAGGCTGCCAGAGCAAAACCATTTAGCATGCAGCGCCAATGAGAGAGATGTCTCCAAAGGGTACAGAGTGGAAGCAGAAATCAGAGGGACACAAATCCAGGCTGCTGTTTATTAAGCAACTCCTGCACCCGGGGGTAGTTCCACATCCCGGCCTGTCTTGTGATCCTTCAGGTCACAGGGCTAGGAAGTGGCCCAGTCGAAGTGTCTCCAGCCAGGGCTAGGAAGGAATTTTCTTCTCGTCTGAGAAACCCCATTCTTGAGACTTCTCTCAAACCCTGCAGCCCAGTGTGCTGCACAAATTACGCAGATGGCACAGAGCAGGTTCTCCGTGTGGAACCCGTGCATGTGGCAGGCACCTGGAACCTTTCTGTTACTTCTCTTAATTTGGAAATGCAGACCCTTTGAGCCAGAGGCTCTGCAGTGACATTCTGTGACAGCAGGCCAATCAGAGCCCAAGAAGGCCAGAGCTGTGGTTTGGAGCAGGCCGACTGCTTGAGACCCCTGAGCTTGGTTCTGATCAGGCTGGTTGCAACAACCCTGTCCCCTGGCTGGCAGAGGCTGAGGCGAGGTCTCTGTCAGCTGCACTGCCCCTCCCACTGGTGTCAGGGGCACTGTGGAATACTTTCCACCAGCATTTATTGCTTTTCCCTTGTTTTTCTCCCAGCGAGGTATTGGAAAATTCCCCGAAGTGGGCATGGGGAAGTTTTCAGGGACTCACCTAGAGACCCCAAACTGATCTGGCCATTGCTTCAGAGCCTTTCAGGGACGTCTTCTCTTTATACCTGTGTCCTATGTGAGTCCCCAGGGTAAGCCGAAGAGGGGGCCTGAGCTCCACCTGCTCTAAGCCACACTCATTCTACCCACCCCCCCTCCCCTGGCTGACTCCTCCTCCAGCTGGCCCAGTCCCCTCTCCCTCCTGCCCCTACCCTCTGGCCCTCACCTCCCCACCCACCCTCACCTACCATGGAGCTGTGAATTATTTAGAAACTACCACTCCGATCTCTCCATTTACTCTCATAAGGAGCCCCCACAGGGAAGTCTCAGCACCTCTCTGGGCCCACGAGCCCCTCCCCGATCTGTCTCCTTCCACCCCAAGCTCTGTCCTGGCAACCCGGAGATTGGGAGTTGAATCTCCCAGGGGAGCCTCATTGGGCACTTGATGTCCAGGGCCCAAAGCTGTCACCCCAGGAATTGCAGCTGACCTCCCTCAGCCCCTCAGGCCTTCAAGAACAGCCAGTGTGTGAGGAGCTACCTCCTTCCCCTCCCTCAGTGTCCCCTGCTGTCAAAGACAAGATGACAGTGGGCCCTCCCCTGGGTTTGCCATGACGGCTCACTGCCATGTGCAAAGTGACCATGAATTTCCCATGTGTGCTTCTCTGGGCCTCTCCAGGGGCTGATCACGTTAGAACTGTCTGTATGCTCCCAAGGGCCACCTTAAGGAGAGCCACCTGCCATCTGGTGCCTGGTATGTGCTGGTGCTTAGCTGGAGGCGGTGCATGGAAAAGAGCTCTCTCCACCCCTGAACAGACACCAGTCTTCCTTGGCCAGTAGCAAGAGAGCTCAGAGTGACAGGAGGGGCTGCTGGGTTGTGGCTTTTCATAGCCAAGCCACTTTGAAATCACTCACCTGAGGATCAAGATGGTTTTCTCCCATGTGTAAATTAACTGGGGGACAGGACAGGGGTGAGGCTCAGTGGTAGGAATGTGCTCAGCAAGTACCAGGCCCTGAGCTCCATCCCAGCACCAAAGATAAAAAGCATTTTTAATTGAACATTCCAGATAAATGTCCCTTAAGAATAAAATCTCCCCCACTGAAGAATGGCAAGTGAGTACCAGGGCTTCTCTAAGCATTCAGGTATAAAATGCCCTAGGTGTCACTTTCCAGCGTGGCTGGTGACCTGCACCCCTCAGAGCTTCAGAGCCCCCGAGGGCAGAGACTCTTAGACTTGTGTCCTGGACCTTTCCGGCATCCACGCTGCCTTTAGCTGAAGGGGCTGGGCGCCTAGTGCCCCTGAGGCCCAGAGCAGCTGTTCTGGTCACATACAGCCATGCTTCTTCCTGCATGTGTCCCCTGCTCCATGCCACCTCGCAGGTTGGGGGCAGGGCAGGGCCATGGACCTCTGGTTTTCACTTGCACATCCGACGCTCCGCTCGGTGGGACTCTGTCCCCAGCCCACACATCCCAGCCTGGCGACCCCCCAGCCCTGCCCACGGGCCTCCGCAGCCGGCAGGTGCTGCAGCTGTTTAACACACCCTCCGTTTCTTCCCTGTAGTTCGGCAATGAGGAGCAGCAGCTGGCGTGGGCCAAGCGGGAGAGCGAGAAGGCCGAGCAGGAGAGGCTGGCGCGGCTGCGGCGACAGGAGCAGGAGGACCTGGAACTGGCCATCGCACTCAGTAAGGCCGACATGCCAGCCGCCTAGGCAAGGACGCGTGCAGGCGGGACAGGGTGCGGGCAGGCTAGCTCTCTATCACACACACTCAGAGCGGTCCCTGCTTCACGTCTTCACATGCCGCAGCCACCCGAAGTTAAGGACTACCTGGACTGAGGGCCTCGAGCTCTGGTGCAGCTCACCCCTGTGTGTGAGGAATGTGCCACAGGCGGAAAGGCCCGGAAGCTGTGGGCCAGGCCCTCTGCGTGCCATCCCCAGTGGGGTGGTGGGGTACAGCTCTTCCTTCCAACGCTCCGCAGGGCTGGCAGAGGAGAGGAAGCCCGGAGCCTCCCGGCCCTAGTGCTCCTGGCTGCAGAGAGCCCTGCCCACCGCCCCGCCCCGCATCAGTGAGACCCCCCATGATGTATGCATTCGTTGTACAAAAATTAAGTTTGAATGATTAATATAAAATATTTTAATACAAAAGACAAAAATCCTCTTTATTCATGAACAGCTGGTACAGTTGAGTGGGAGGCCCTGGCTTTGCTCCTCAGAGCTAGGGAGCTGTTTTATTTTATTTATTTATTTTTTTTTTTCCTTTTCAAACATTGTTTTCCTAGTATGGCTATCAGGGAAGCAGATCAACTTCAGAGAAATTTTGTTTTGGGCTGGGGGTGTTACCCAGTGGTAGAGCACTTGACTAGCGTGCCTGGGTCTCTGGGTTCTATCCCCAGCACCAGGACAATAAATAAGTAAAAAATAAATAAATTTTCGTTTTTGAGACAACTAGGGCCACAGAGAAAGCCAATTTTGGAGATTTTTCCAAAATGCACCTTCCCAACCCTCTCCACACTGAGCATTCCAAAATCTGAAGCTTTTTGAGCGTGGACATGGCACCACAAATGAAAATCCACACCTAACCTGATGTGGTGGTGCGTCCCAGTCAAAATGCAAGTACACCAAAAATACTTCAGTAACATCAGCTCCAGGCTGTGTGTAGAACGTGTATATAAAACAAATGAATTTCATGTTCAGACTTGGATCCTAAGATCCCTAATGAACAGCCTAATGGTGCATATGAGGCCCTTGAAAATGTCCAAGTCCAAAAACAGTAGAGGAAGGAAGTGATTAATAACACAACTAAAATCAATGAAGTTGAGAATTTAAAAAATCCACAAAGGACCATTGAAATGAGGAGTTGGTTCTTGAAAAGATAGAAATAAATTGCTGAGCCCTTAGCCAAACTAACCAAAATACACAGAAGAAAATTTCATAATAAAATTAGAGATGAAAAAGGAGAAGTCACCACAGAAATCCAGAGACTCATTAGGAACTATTTTATAAACTTATAAATTGGAAAATGTAGAAGAAACGGATAAATTTTTGCATACTTTCAATGTGCCCAAATTGAATGACGAGGACATAGAAAACCTAAACAAATCAGTAATTAGCAGAGAAGCAACAGTGAAAGCTCTTCCAACAAAGAGAAGCCCAGGACCAGACGAGTTCCCAGCTGAATTCTAGCAGAACTTTAAAGAAGAACTAAATCCATGCTCCACACTATTCCACGAAATAGACTGGGGTCTCATCCCCAAGATATCTCAACATAAATAAAAATTAAAATCCAGAACACTTCAGATAAGTCTTACCCAACCCAGAGTTGACTGTGACCTCATTATGACCTGAGCAGGCTGCACTTAGTCACCTCACTGCAGTTTGAAATTCCTACAGGTGGTCGACAAAGGCCATGGGCACACCGGGGATCAAGTCAAGAACAGGGCAGGTCTTCATGCCTCAGAATCAGGATGCAGCTGAATCCCTCCAGAACATTCTGGAAGTTTGGACACAACTTCCAGAGGAGGAAGCCCAGTGAGGAAGAGCCCAGGAGTTGCTGAGGATATTACAGGTCCCCCTCCCCTGCTTATTGTCACTGTCCCAGGCAGATGAAGACACCCTCAGGTAAACATGATGAAACTTGTATTTCTCATCTGGGAGGTGCCTCAAACCCATCTGCACCCGAGTAGCCTGAAAAATACAGCAGAGAAGCCTCTGGCTGTGACCCAGAGCAGGTTCAGAAGCGGGTAAGAGGCACCAGAAAGGCCCAGAACATTCCTCCTCAGAATCAGCCTTTCCTGGGAAGCCCAGGGCAGGGAGGGGCCCAGATCCTTCTGGCGAGTTTGCTGGTGGACAGGAGCCCTGCTCTGAAGTTACTTCCTGCAGCTTGTTCTGGGTCTCGGAGTCTCTGTCCTCTTTTCCCAGCGAGGGCACCTCAGGCACCTCAGGCCCTGCACAGCAGCCCTCACTGCCTCGTTCCAGCGCTTGATCCAGCCAGGAAATCACTCCAAGAGAGGTATTTATTTGTGTTTGTGTTTTCATTCCCTTTAAGGGTCATTTTAGAAAAATCACAGATGATGCAAAGCATTCCCAAAAACCACTCACATTTCCCCTGTTTTTAGTGTCCTACCTCATATGCTAAATTCGTCACAATTAACCAGCCAATACTGATTCATCTTTATTAACTTAAGTCCACACTTTATTCAGACTTCCTCCGTTTTTCCCTCATGTCCTTTTTCCGTTCCAAGATCCCACATGACATTTAACCCCCTCATCTCCCCGGGCACTCTGGGCTGATGGACTCTCAGACCTGCCACGTAGGGAGGGCACTCCATGCACGACCCTCCACTGGAACTTGTCTGATTCCCTTCTGCCTAGATGGGCGTGCTGGGTTTGGCAAGGAGGACCTATCTAGACCACTTGCCGTTGGCTTATCACCGCTGGCGTTGACCTTGGTCTTCCAGAGAGAGATTTATTTTTTTAAAGACAGCGTTTCAGGACCAGAGTTTTGTTGTTGTGTTTGTTTTTGTTTTTGTTTTTAACATAAACTCATCTTAGGGTAATAATTCTTGAGACGGAAAATAAAACACAAGTTGAGATTTACGATGACTGATTTGGGAGAGTGCAGAGATCAATCCAAAATAATGGGGCCCCTTGCAGTCCCCTTCTTTAGGCTGCTGATGAGGGACCCTGCACTCTGTCGAGGGCAGGAGGACTCCTTTGTACCCATGGAACAGCCTCATGTGTCTGTCACCAGCTTGGGCCTGGAAAGGTGCTTGTGGGCCTCATAACCCCTGAGGTCCTCTAATTCTCTCTGTAAGAGCTTAGTTGCTTCCAGAATGTGGTTGTGGCCAAAAGCGGTTCCTAAGACTTCCTTCCTCCTGCAGAGGACGCCTCAGAATAAATCTGAAAGTGCCAGGCTGTAGGACCCTGCCAGGGCGTAGTGAATGTACCTCATCACCTCTGTCTATGGCGGGCACAACTTTGACCCCACATAAAGGTGAGGCCACACTGAATTTGGTGTATGACCCAAGTTTCAGAGCAATTCTACTTCTTTTTGTCATCTCAAAACGGTCTCATAGGTGAGGAAGGCAGAAGTCAGCCCAGTTTCCTGATGGGGAAATCAAGATTCACTGACCACAGTGATTGGTGCAGAGCCCTGAGCCAGCCAGGGGCAGTGGTCCATGTGACTGGCCTTAGTAAATACACAGGAGCTTCTTTAAAAATCTGAAGGTTTCTTCGTGCCTCCTCTTTGTATACGCATTCATTGTACCCAGAAAGGCAGAATCTCTAGATATTTTTTAAAAAGATAATCATGCTTTTAATTAGGAGTTCTTATCCAGGGAGAGATGGTGTTGAGGGGACCCGTGAGCTTCTAGAATGCTTACTTGTGGGTGTTTTCCCATTTCTACATGTGCCTGTGCGCAGATTTCATCACATTTTTATCTGATTTTTTTTTTTTTTTGGCGGGGGGGATGGTTCTCAAGCTTCCAGGCTCAAGCAGTTCTCCTGCTTCATCCCCTGAGTAGCTGGAACTGTAGATCCTTGCCACTTCACTCAGCCTGATTCTTCCCCCACGCCCCGTGTGGTACTGGGGATGGAACCCAGAACCTCACAGATTCTAGGCAAATGCTCTCCCACTGGGCTTTATCCCAAGCCCTTTTTAAAATTTTTATTTTGAGACAGTCCCAGTGAGTTGCCCAAGCTGGCCTTCACCTTGAGATCCTCCTGCCTCAGCCTCCGGAACAGCTGAGATTGCAGGTGCACGCTGTTGCACCCAGCTGTTCTGAGTCTTAAAGAGGTTCTCACACCCCCAGATGTTACTGCCCTGTTTTCAGTCGTGTTTCCTCCTGCAGCCGCACACGCACACTGCTGCATAAATAATCAGCCCCAGATCCACGAGTCCATCCCCACTCCCATTGGCTTTCTGCCCCTTCGTGACAGGGACACACCCTTTCCTGAAGCACAGTGCGTCCAGTTTGAAAGTTGTATCATGAAAGTTTCCAAACATAACAGGAGAAGAGGACCACACCCCCTTGCCCAGCTCTGGCCCCTATCTAGACTTTTCCACACTTGCTTCGCAGATCCCTTTCTTCCTTCTCTTTGCATCAGGGTCAAGACTGGCCATCATTTCCCCCAGCACATCTGCAGTCAGCCCTCTACCCACCCACAGGTCCCACATGTGGGGGAACGTGGGGGAAAGCGTGTCTGCACTGGCCACGGACAGTTGCTCTTTGTTAATCCCCAGACCACACCGTGTGACGACCACCTCCATGGTACCCACATCAAATTAGGCATTCTGATTACACAGCGTGACCCAAAGTCTGGAACTGTGCACGGGTTCCGTGCAGACGCTGCACTTTCTTCGTAAAGGACGTGAGCATCTGCAGATTTTGCCAGCTGCAGGAGGCCTGGACCCAGTCCCTGCAGACACCAAGGGACTACTGTACATGTCACTAAGAAGCATCATCTCATATAACTGTGCCAAGTGACATGTGACTGGACTGTCACCCCTTGGCTCCATGAGACAACCCTCAGGTAGGAGGCAGCTTTTGGATTTGCAGTCTCATTGTGACCTGCCTCACTGTTGGTAGGAGGTCTTGTCCCCTTTGGGGGTTGACATCCCTCTTTAACCCACCTCATCCACCCTGCTCAGATTGCAGTCAGACTGTATCCGGTTCTTGGGCCCGCGTCACCCTGACCAAGTGGCGCTGTGGACAGAGGTGATCGATGACCCCGCGTCTGCTCGTCCAAGTACACAAAACCGCATCTTCAAAGCCCATTTTATTGAAAAGGACATTCTTGTCCTGGAACAGTTGTACGAGGCTATTTTTAAGACGACAGGAAGCGCCTAGGAAACAAAGAACCTGCCCCTTGCAATAACGGAGTAAATATCTCAGCCTCCTTATCAGATCTGGTGCCTTTGAAATGTGGTAGCTTTTTTTTTCCTCTCTCCCAAAAATTTCCCCAGTAAAAGTTAACTAAGGAGCTGTACAAATTGTATCGTGAGCTGTTGTTGGAAAAAAAACATCAGAGGAAATGGAAACGCGATTGTTATCACGAGCTTATTCCAGAGGAACTGCGTGACGTGGGCCGCGGCCTCGGTGGTGCTCGTGCCTGGTGGGCTTTCAGTACCGCGCTTTGGCCTGCTTTCTGGTTGGCATGCTGGATTCTCACTCCTCATGACCTCAGCCTCAGTTTCCTTGTTTGGCTAAGGGTATTGAACCAGACAGCCTGTGTAGACTTTTTCTGTTTCCAGAAACCGTTTTGATTATTATTCAGGTCTCGGAAATGACATATAGTTTAGGATTCCGGGGAACATGAAGGAAATCCAACAAGTTTCATCCTGTTAGCCTCCTATTTATTTAAAGTGTTTTATTCATGCTTGCTGACTTTAACTTGAAGCTAAGAAGTTCTAGTTTAACTAACCCATGATATGACATGATACATCCTGTAACGTACAATTATAGCAACATCAACATATCCCATTATATCTATATCAGTATATTTACCTATCAATAATACATGTCCGGGACTGGAGCAGTGGCTCAGCAGTTACCGTGCTTGCCTGGCAGGCACAAGAGCACGGGTTCAAGCCCCAGTACCCACGTACACAACTAAGTGTCAGAGCAATGAAAGCCATGTGAAAAACTCAATAAAATTTATTCTCTCTGTCTCTCTCTTTCTCACTGTCCTTCTCTCTTTAAAAAATAATAATAATAATAATACATGTCTTATACAGTTCTAAAAATGATCTTGGTTGTAGTGGTATATGTCTGTAATCATAGCAACTCGGTGGGAGACAGGAGGATCACTAGTTTGAAGCCAGCCTGGACAACTTAGCAAGACTGTCTCAAAATAAAAAATAAAATAGGGGCCGGGGCAGTGGCTCAGCAGTAGAGCGCTTGCCTGGCGTGTGCAAGGACCCAGGTTCAATCCCCAGCACCACACACACAACCAAGTGTTGGAAAAACAAAAGCCAGGTGAAAAAATAAATAAAAATTGACTTTCTCTCTTAAAAAATTTTAAGATAAAATAAAAAGGCTGGGATTGGAGCGGCAGTTCAAGTGCTTGCCTGGCATGCATGAGGACCTAGGTTCCAACCCCAGCACCACGTACACAACTAAGTACTGGAGAAACAAAGACCAGATGAGAAAATAAATAAAACTGACTCTCTGTCTCTCTCTACCCCCCTTTCTCTCTTAAAAAATTAAAAATAAATAAAAAGGGCTGGGAATGTAGCGCAATGGTAGAGCAACCATGGGTTCAATCCCCAGTACTAAAAGAAAAAAAATTAATTGGCTTTATCTTCAAATCTAGAATCAGGCAACTTCATTCAATAAACCAGAATAAGTGTCCCAATGGGGTGGCAGAAGAGGTTGGCTTTTTAGTTTTGTTTTATTTTGTGTCCTGTTGCCCAGGCTGACCTCAATCTCCTGGACTCAAGTGATCCTCCTGCCTCAGCCTCCCAATTAGCCAAGACTCCAGGTGTGCACCACAATACCTGACTTAAAAGGCTAGTTTTATAGAACGAGAAATGCTAAAGAAAAAAAAAAAGAAAGAAAGAAAATGCAGAAACAAGAAGCAAAAATTAGGAGTGGGGTGCCCCTCAGGGTAGAGCAGCCACCTAGCATGTCAGAGGCCCTGGCTTCCATCCCCAACACCGCAAAATGAAATAAGAAAATAAAAGCAGGCATATCATGAGGAAAACTAGCTTAATAAACGAACGATTCCATGAGCTGCTGATGTTCTCCTGTGCCGGCCTCCACCTGGGAGGCAGGGCTGGATCTGAGGCCAGCGGCCGGGGACTTGTGAGCTGGTGGTCCCCTGTGAGCATTGTTCTTTTGCGCTGAAGACAAAGGGCAGTTTCCACACCAAGAGCCAAAAGAGACGTGAGACAAGATGCAGCGATTGTTCAACCGTAAACACTTCTGAAGGAAGTGACAGATGACAAGTGATGGGGCCAGAGCTCTGGATTCCGTTTCTGGTTCTAGATCCTGGGTAACACACCTACGGTTTCTCATCCCTTGAGATGTATCACTAAAGCCATCGAGAGGCCACAGGTGCGTTGGGAAGGGCACAGCCTTGGAGCCAGACTCAGGGTCAAGCGGATGTCACCTCTTGCCCCGTGAGAGGCATCGCCTCCGAGCCTCCAGTTTTCTCCTCACCGATCTCAGGGCTGTTGGAGAGGCCCACAGCTGAGTCCCTGGCGTGTTCTGAATGGTCAGGTGGCAGCAACAGTACTAGTGGTTCATTTTTGGGGGTGGGGTTTTTGTTTTTGTTTTTTAATGGCAGGAATTGAACACAGGGCCTCCTGCGTGCTAAGTACATGCTGTATCATGGAGCTCATTTCTAATTTTTATTTGTAGTGCAACAGAATCCATAACGTAATGTTTACCATCTTAACCTAGTTTGCTCCTGATGTGGATGGAGCACCTATAAAATGTAAACCAAGTATATCATTGCGTGATGATCGTATTGTAACATTACACAATATTTAATGTTCGTTAATGCTAATATTGATAGCCTAGAAATACTGTAAGCTGTAGATTATGATTCCCGACCTATTTTAATGCGCCGTGTGCGCAGAATCCACAGCTCGAGGCCTAACGGGTTAACCACACTACGTGTGCACTTCAGTAGCTTGGAGCACTTCGTACTGCCAGTCTGAAGAGCTTTTCCATCTGGTAGACACGAAACTGTCCCCACGGAACGATCCCTGCTTTTGTCCTCCCCCACCGCAGCGGGAGCAATATTCGTTCTTCCCGATTCCGTTGGCTGCTAGGACCGTGATTGCTGTGGGCTTCGAGAGCAGGGCTTGCAGATTCAAGTTCTGCTACCCAGGAACACGCTGTGGTGGCTGTTTAAATTACCTTGCTGCCACATTATTCCTCATTAGTCAGCTTTTCCCGACTGTGAAAGATACAGTCCCCAAGGCACGCGCCATGACCCGCTCCCCAGTGAGATCCCACCCCCTCCGCAGTGTGCACCTCCCGGGAATGCCATTGGTCGATCCATTGATGAGCCTGGAGCCCTTAGAATCCAATCGCTTCCCAGAAGCCCCTCATCTAACTCTGCTGCATTGAGGAACGTTCTGGATCCAAATCAAAACCACAGGATTCTAAAGGAAGTCGTGTGGATGAGGCCCGTCCCGGCTGCTTTCTGTGAGAGGTGTGGAGGTCTTGGGAGAGCAGGGGTCTCCATGGGCCCAGCACCTTCTATGGGCCGGGTTCAGGCTTGACCACTGTTTTGGTGGCATGTCCCAAACCAAGATGTTAGTTTTACTTCTGAGACTTGGCCAGGGGACTGTCCCCTTGATGGGGACAGATGCCATGGTTCTTCTGAGGCAGCTTGTCCCCCTCGTGAGCTTGTCACTGCTTCAACAATGGTTATGGCTGTGACTGACACTGAGACCACTAGACATGGCTTGGCACTCACACACAGACCACTGCTGCCTTTCAACTCAAGTCCTGGGATGTGGGTGGCTCTTCAGGCCACAGAGTGGACCCCTTCCCACCAAGGGAAAAGTCCCAGTTCCTCAGCCTTCCTGAGGACTGACTCTCCCAGGACCCAACCTCAGGTCACTGTCAGGGCTCTGTGACCCTGGTGACTTAACTCTCGTCACCATGGTCCCCTCCCTGCCCAGGCTTCCCAGTGGAGAAAAGCAGTTGGGCTGAAGGGTAGAAAGTCCCCTGGTTGCCACCCTGTGTTCCGTTTTCCTGAGTTGCAGGAGCTCCCGGGGGCGCTGACACACAAGCATGGATCCAGCCAAGAAGATGGTTCTTCAGCAGCAAAAATGTCAGGAACCTCATTCTCAGCTGGGGGCTCTGGGAACACAGAGCATATTCCACCCACTGCAGACATCTGTCCCCAGGCCATGTCCCTGCTCAGTAGAAGACTGTGTGTGTAGCAGTTCACACATATGTGCCATCAGGCCTTTGCCCTATTTCTGGCACTTTCTCCTTTTCTCTGTCTTCTTTGCCTCTCCCACATCCACCCAACGCCTCTGAGCCCTCTTTTTTGTGAACATTTTAGATGTATATTTCATGGTACTGGGGATTGAATCCAGGGGGATTTTACCCCCGGGCTACAGCCCCAGTCCTTTTTAAATTCTTACTTTTATTTTGAAGCAGGGTCTTGCTAAGTTGCTGAGGGAGCTACAGTTCTTTGGGGGCTGGGGTTGTAACTCAGTGACTGAGCACTTGCCTGGCGTGTGGAGGCCCTGGCTTCCATCCCCAGCACCATCAATGAAAAATGAATGAATGAAGTTCTTCTTTGGTGCCAGGCGAGGTGGTGCTCACCCGTGGTCCTAGCTACTTGGGAGGCCAAGGCAGGAGGGTCCTTTGAGCCCAGAGCATAGGGGCAGCCTGGGCAGCACAGTAAGACCCCACCTCAAACCAAAATAAGTTAAGATAAAATGAAATAATAATAAAATAACAAAATGCTTGTTTGAAGGCATGGTTGGCCCAACAAGCAGGTGTTTTGCATCACGCAGGGGCTGGTCGCCTCCCCAGGGAGTCAGTGGAGGGCCCCCACCATACAGGCTCGCTGTGGTATACTTTCTTTGGAGTGCAGGGACCTAGGACAGTCAGGGGACTTTGACGGTGGCCTATAAGGGTTAAGGCAGGCAGTGGGACTGGGCAGAGGTGTGAGTGGCTGTGATCCTTGATCTAGAAATTTCTTTTCCCTTGAGACAGGGTCTCACTCTTGCCCAGACTGACTTTGAACTCCTGGGCTCAAGCCATCCTTCCGCCTCAGCCTCCCGAGCAGTCGCAACTGCAGGTGTGTGCCACCGTGGCTGGCCTTGAAATTTTTTTGTGGGGCTGGAGCGGTGGCTCAGTGGTTGGAGCACTTGCCTGGCGCGCGTGAGGACCCAAGTCTGAAGCCCAGCGCCACGTACACAACTCAGTGTGGGGGAAACAAAATCCAGATGAAAAAATAATAAAATTGTTTCTCTCTATTTAAAAAAAGAGGAAAGGAATAAAATTCTTCGTGCGCGCAGCTGGGGTGTCCCAGCACACGGGAGGACCAGGGCTCCATCCCCAGCGCGGAGCAAAACAAAACAGCGCATAGTTGGAAACCCCGTTAAGCCCAGGGTCCCCTTCCCGTTCCCCACAGGTTTTGGGGTTGATGCATTTGGGAGGAAATTTCCTGAACCATGTCGAGGCCCTCTGTCTTCTCGCCCCTCTCTGGGGCCGCTGTCCTGCATCCTGGGGCAAATCTGATGGTTGCGTAGGTGGAAAGAACGTTTTACAAACCAGAAGTGGAAATTCATTGCTTTCCTGAAAATCCCGCTCTCATCTCCAGAGACGCATTTCTGTGCTCTGTATCTTCCTACCCACCGAAATCGCAGAGAGCGGGCTTGGCCCTTCCCGTGTCGGTTGTTTATTTGTGTATTTGCTTTTTCTGCAGTGCTGGGGATTCTGCCCTGGGCCTCTGGCGTGCTGAGCGCACGTCTACCACCGGGCTGAACCCCAGCCCCGACTTGATTATGGACTTGTCTTACAATGTGGTGACGTGAAGAGCGCAGTGGGCCCTCCCACCCACCTGTAGGCGTCTGAGTGAAGGAGTCCTGACTTCACTCGCAGCCCCCAGGGCTCTCCTTCTGCAAAACTGAAACTCTGCACCCGTTAAATGACTTCCTCGTCCCCTCCCCCAGCAACCCCCACGCTGCCTTCTGTCTCGGAGTTTGAAGGCTGGGAACCTCCTGTAAGTGCAGTCGCACAGCCTGTGATTTGTGGCTGGACCGTCTCGCCGACCGTAAGGTCCCCAAGCTCCACCACGTCGTGGCATGTGTTGGGATGTGCTCTTCAGAGGCTGAGTGACGACCCCTTGAGTGGCTTCAGCACTCTTGGTTTATCCAATTGTTCATCAGTGGACACTTGGTCCAAATTTTATTTTACATTGACAAACGAATTTCATTAAAAATAGCTGTATTTGGGCTGGAGCGGTGGCTCAGTGGTGGAGCGCTTGCCTGGCACTTGTGAGGACATGGGTTCGATTCCCCAGCACCACGTACACAGCAAAGTGTCAGAGCAACAAAAGCCATGTGAAACACTAAATAAAATTAATTCTCTCTCTCTCTCTCTCTCTCTCTCTCAGTGTCCCTCTCTCTTAAAAAAAAATCAACTTTGTTTAGTCTTTCATCTGGCCTTTTACTCTGACACTTCCTTACGTCCGTGGTGCTGGGTTTCAAACCCGCATCCTCACACACGCCAGGCAAGTGCTCCAACCACCGAGCCACCGCTCCAGACTGATTCTTTCTTAAAAAAATAAAAAGCCATGTTTTACAACTGGAGCGTCTCTTTCCCACTGCTTCTTTTTTTAAAATCTTGTTTTGTTGAGATGAAATTCACATACAATTAACCATTGAAACTGCGTAATTCAGTGGCATTGAGTACATTCATAATGTGCAACCGTTACTTCTATCTAGTTTCAGAACATTTTCACCCCAGCAGAGGAGACCCTGTCCCTATCAGCAGTCACTCCCCAGTGCCTGGCAGCCGCTATCTGTGTTCTGTCCCTGTGGGTTCACCTGTTTGGATGTCTCATGTCAATGGGATCATGCCCATTTCTTTCTTCTTTCTGTTTTTAGGATTTAACCTAGGGACACTTAACCACTGACTCACACCTCCAGCCCTATTTATTTATTTTTGAGACAGGGCCTTGCTGAGTTGCTGAGGCTGGTCTCAAACTTGCCATCCTCCTGCCTCAGCCTCCTGAGTCACTGGGATCACAGATGTGCACCCCTGGACCCAGCTCCATGTGCCCTTTTGTGTGTGATTTCTGTCACTCAGTGTCATGCGTCCGAGGCTCATCCACAGTCAGTCTTCCATTCCTCTTTGCGGCTGAGTGACGCCCACCGCACAGAGGGAGCAGTTTGCGTGCTCAGTCTTTGATGGACACTTGTGTTTTTCCTACTTTGTGGCTCTTAAGAACAGTGCTGCAGTGGACATTCCAGAGGTCTCTTAAACACAGCAGCGCGCTCAGCCCTCTGTCCCCGTGGTCCACATCCATGGATTCAACTAACCTTGGATCAAAAGCATTTGAAAACGGGCCAGAGCAGTGGCTCAGTGGTTTCGGCGCTTGCCTGGCACGCACGAGGACTCAGGTTGGAACCCAGCACCACACACACAAAGAAGTGTCTGAGCAACGAAAGCCACGTGAAAAACTAAATAAAATTGATTTTCTTTCTCTCTCACTGCCCCTCTCTCTTTAAAAATAAAATAAAATAAAAGTGTGCTCCAGTCTGTAGTAATTAAAAAAAAAATTTTTTTTAAAGAGAGAGAGAGACAGTGAGAGAGAGAGAAAGACAGAATCAATTTTTTATTTAGTTTTTCATGGACTTTCGTTGCTCAGACACTTCATTGTGTACGTGGTGCTGGGGTTTGAACCCGTGTACTTGCGCATGCAAGGCAAGCACCGTAGCCGCTGAGCTGCCGCTCCAGCCCCTAAAAAAATTGTTTTGAAAACAAAACTTGTGCCTGGATGGAACATGTGCAGATGTTTAGTGTTGCCATGATTCCTTAAACAATGCAGCATAACAAGGGACAAAGCATTTGCATCACATTCGGTCTTCCCTGTCCACTGGAGATGTTTTAAAGTGTGTGATAGGCAGGGCGCGGTGGCGCATGCCTGTAATCCCAGTGGCTCGGGAGGCTGAGGCAGGAGGATCGAACATTCAAAGCCAGCCTCAGCACCTTAGTGAGGTCCTAAGCAACTTAGTGAGACCCTGCCTCAAAATAAAAAATAAGAAGGGCTGGGGGTGTGGCTTAGTGGTTGAGCACCCCTGGGTTCAATCCCTGGTTACTGCCACCCCTCTGGAAAAAAATAAAGTACGATAGGTCTCAAGTAGGTTCTATGGAAATAGTAAGGCATTTTATAGAGGGCGGCTGCACAAGGCTGCTTTTGGTATCCTTGGGGGGCCTGGAACCAACCCCCTGTGGGTACCAAAAGAGGACGTAGTTGCCAAACTCGCCCTAGTTCACAATGTTCCTGTTACCCCTCCAGCTTATAAAAGCACCAATAAGATGCACATTTGGTCTGGGGTTTTTTTTGTTTTTTGTTGTTTTTTTTTGAGAGAATTTTATTTAGCTTTTCGTGTGGCTCTCGTTGCTCTGACACTTGGTTGTGTACGTGGTGCTGGGGTTTGAACCTGTGTCCTTGCACACACCGGGCAGGTGCCGTAACCACTGAGCCACTGCTCCAGCCCCCGCGTTTGGTCTTGCGACCAGCCCAGCTCAAGGTCTGATCACACAGGCACATTCTCCCTGAGCACTTCCATAGAGAACTCGGGTCTGTGCTGGAGTTAGCTGTAGGCGGGACGGTCACCTGTGCCCCTTCCTCAGCCCCCTTTCCAGGTCCCGTAGGGTTGAGTAGAGTGAGCGGGCCTGCTTTTCCCTCTTACCAATAGGCACCCCTCTCTCATTGAGCACCAGCCAGTGCGCCGCACCCCAGCCCGTCCTGCGGAGGAGCCACAGTCCGCAGCATCAGTGCTGCCATCAGCTGAGCCTGCGCTTGCCCAGGGTCCCCAGCCCCTTCCTCCTCGGGTCACCCAGGATCCAGCTCCGGCAGGCAGGGTAAGGCAGTCCTACAAGGAATCCCAGCAGCTGGCCCAGATGAGTGCAAGAGGCTGTGGGAACAGCCTGACCACCAACTCCCGAGATGAAAAACCCTTCCTTCCATGAACCCTGATGACTCAAAACGAACCGACGAGCCCCCGGCAAGGTGGCCTGTCAGCCCGGGCCGCGTGCAGGAAGTGAGACATCAGGATGTGTTTGAGGTTTGGGGTTCAACAGAAGCACACTGGGAATGTGGAGAATCCTGCCGGAGCCGCGACGGCTCCCTCTGGGCCTCCATGGATGCCAAGAGAAGGGATGGGGCTGGCCCGGCTCCTGGCTGCCGGTGCCCCGGGTTCATTCTGGAACATAACAGAACCCAGAGGCCACAGACGAAGGGTTTGGCTGC
Organism: Aplodontia rufa; assembly: GCA_004027875.1. NCBI lineage: Eukaryota > Metazoa > Chordata > Mammalia > Rodentia > Aplodontiidae > Aplodontia > Aplodontia rufa. Next base: position 43,368 of record PVKS010009487.1, read on the forward strand.
CGAGAGTGTGTCTTGACCTCGGGACTGTCCCCAGGAGGCCAACCTGGGGTCAAGGTTGAAGGCAGGGGTAAGGGAGGTGAAGGGCAGTCAGGATGTGCCGCCCAGGGGAGGACAGCAGCGTTTGGCGCTCGTCAGCGGGAGGAGTGTTTCCTGAATGAGTGACACTTCAGAGCCACTCAGCTCTCAAGCCCAGCTGGATGTTCTCAAGAATGTGTCCCCTCCTGGGCTGGGCCAGGAGCCCCCGACAGAGTCCCACCCACACCCAAGGAGGGCGGGGGAGCTGCTGCTGGGTGCCAGCCGGGTGTCAGGAAGCAACCCGGGAGGAGGCTGGCACAGGAAGGACTGGTGCAGGCCCAGGCCCAGGCCAGAGTCAAGCAGAGCTGGGGTGACAGGGCCAACAGGTGCCAGCCCCGTCACACTGCATTCCACACTACCCAGCACCGTCACAGCCTTAACGTCGCACATGCTGTCCTCCGGCTGCCCTGGATTTGTAAAGCCACTGTGCTCCTGGGTGGCCACGACTGTCCACTGGCTGCAGGCCTCGGAGGGTGCACTAGGGTACCTGTGCACACAGAGAAGGGCTTGGGGGGGAAATGGCACTGGGGGCTGAGATAGAAGTGAACCAAGGGAGAAGAGGCTGGCAGACTCTGGAGGGGTTTCTAGCACATTCTAAAGGAGCGAGGGAGGATGGTGCAGTCCTAAGGTGGGGAACAGTGGAAGCCCCCAGAAGCAGAGCCCAGACGCATCCCCGTTGCTGGTCCTGGGGTCACAGGGAGCTGCTCTCGGGGGCCTCTAGCAACCAGCTTCAGGTTGCCCACTCTGGAGGCTGCAACCCCACAGGAGCCATCGGGCCTCCTGGATGCCCCAGAGCTGCGGGGGTTCCGGGGGCCCTGCAGGGCCTTGTCGCAGCCAGGCCCGTGCTTAGCCTGCTCACACCACGCTGGGCAGCATGCCCTACGCGTCTCCAAGTTGAGTTCGCCCGGTCTCTTTCTGATTTCTGCTTTCATTCCACTGTGGTCGGAGGACATACTTTGTATCATTTCTGTCCCTTTCCATTGATTGAGGCCTGCTCCCGGCTGTCCTTGGAATGTTCCACCAGCCCCTGGGAATGTGTTTTCTGGTCCCTAGGTGGAGCGTTCTCCCCTGGTGCTGGGCATGGACTCCAGGGCCCCATGCACTCGAGGCAAGACCGTCACAGAGCCTCAGCCCAGGTGGGTGCTCTGTGCACATCTATCCCGCCCAGCGGATTTATACATCCCTGTATTTAAAAAGGGTTTTGGGGAGGGAAATATAAAAGCTTATCAGTAGGGGCTGGAGCGGTGGCTCGGCGGTTACAGCGCTTGCCTGGCATGGGTGAGTACGTTAGTTCAAACCCCAGCACCAGGTACACACCAAAGTGTCCCAGGAATGAAAGGCATGTGAAAAGCTAAAAAACTAAAAATAAAAAAAAGATCAAAAGTTTGATTTTCTCTCTCAAAAAAAAAAAAAAAGCTTATCGATAAAACGTTCAGTTCACGTTGTTCATGGTTCAAACAGAGCTGAATCCAGCTCCCGGCAAACCACCAGGTCCTGGGTCTCAGTCAAGAACTCACTAGTCGGGGTTGGTGACTTAGCTCAGTGGCAGAGCGCTTGCCTAACATGCGCAAGGCCCGAGTTCGGTCCTCAGCCCTGGAAAAAAAAAAAGAAGAAGAACTCACTAGTCTCACGGGACTTGTGTTTGTGGCTCAGGAAGGCCCAGAGACCCAGGAGGGCTGGCTGGAGTCACCCTGCGTTGGGACCTGGATTGGTTGGTTGGTTGGTTGATTTTTTTGTGGTACTGGGGATTGAAGCCAGGAGTTCTCTACCACTGAGCCACATTCCCAGTCCTTTTGGTTTCTTGAGACAAGGTCTCAATAATTTGCCCAGGCTGGACTCAAACTTGTGATCCTCCTGCCTCAGCCTCCCAAGTCACAGAAATCATAGGTATGTGCCACGGCGGCCAGCTTAGGACCTGATTTTCTAGGCCTTGGTCGCTCCCCGTCCCCTTTGCAATGAGGTCCTGGGCCCTCTGCAGGTCTCCGTGCAGCCATGTCCCCGCTGAAGACCCAGTCCTGGGGTGGCCAGCCAACGGGGAGGGGAGGCAGCTCAGCAGCCCGCAGGCAGCCAAGGGCGGAGGGCGTGGTGGCACCTCTGCCGCAGGCCTGTCCCAGTCCCTGACAGCCAAGGCTGCTGCGAAACCCGGACTTCCGAGCAGCCCCTGAACCTGAGCCACTGGCCGCATCCCCCAACCCTCAGCTGTCACCCCCATTTCACAGAAAAAGAAACCAAGGCCCAGAGTGTGGCAAGCTGGATCTGACACCAAAGCCACTGAGGGACATTTACAGTGCTCAGCCTATGCCAGTGCCCCTGAGTGAGCTGCTCAGGGAAGAAAAACAACCTTAAGATTACGAGGGGGAGGATAGGAGGGGATTCAGCGTCCCACTTCTTGGTTGTACTAGAACCAAACAGGCCCCGGTGGCCGCTCCCCACCCATGCTCACAGCAGCCTGTGACACCCAAAGGCTGGAAGCAGTCAAGTGTCTATTGATGGCTAATGGTGTCCACATAGTGGAATATTACACATAAGTGAAGATCCAGGTGTGGTGGAGAGGCTGAGGCAGGAGGATCTCAAGTTCAAAGCCAGCCTCAGCAACTCAGCAAGACCCTGAGCAACTTAGTGAGACCCTGAGTCAAAATAAAAAATAAAAAAGGGCTGGGGATGTGGCTCAGTGGTTGTCCACCCCTGCGCTTAACCTTTGACACCAAAATAAAAAAGTTCTGACACCTGCCACACCAGGTGTCACAGGCTGAGAAAGAACCCCAGACGGAGACGAGACCTGCCTGTCCCCATCCTTCCTGGGCCCAGCCTTCCCTGTAGAATGGTTGGCAGTCAGCCTGGGCCTGGCCTCTGGCCCCAGGACCCCCCAGTCAGAATCAGGGACCCTCCCAGGAATCCAGGGGAAAACAGAGTCAAGCGAAGCGTAGAAAAGAACGTGAGGGCTCAGGTGGAAAGGGGGCCTCCCAGCTGAAGGTCATGGCAGAGGGACTGCGTCACAGGGCTTTCCGCTGATGGCCACCTTCTGCCTTAACCCTTGCATGGTCCCTAGCGCCCTTTGCCCCCACGGCTCAGGTGCATCCTTGTCCCTTCTCACGCATTCCAGCCAGACTGATCATCTCCCTCACAGAAGCCCCGTACATGCCCAGGTCCTCCCTCCCTGCTCCTTCCCCGGGGGTTCAGGAACTGCTGCCCTGACGGGTGGGGAGGCCCCCAAACAGAGCCCGGGAGGTCCACTGTGCCCCACACAGGTTGGGGTTCCAAGGCACTCAGTGGAGGCCAAGGCATCCAGGGGACCTGGGCAGTGCAAAGGCCAGGAAAGGGAGATGTGGAGCCCGTGTGGAGGACACGCTGCGGGGTCCCCTGAGGCTGGGGGATTCCGTTGGACCTGCCTGGAAGACCTCCCGTGGCCCTGAGGTGTGTGGGTCCCCGTGGGGCTGTGGTCCGGCCATACCACTTTGGCCCTTCCCTGGGTTGGTCCTGCCTCTCATGCATGAGGGACGTGGGTGTGCAGGGATCCGCTGGGGCCTGTGTTTCTGGGGTCTGTACCTGGGAGTGCAGTTGCTGAGCCGTGTGATGATCCCGTGAGTGTTAGGGGGGCGCCCCCCAGGCCTCCTCTGGCTTCTTGCGCCTCAGGGAGTCCCACTCAGCCGCCCGCACCCGTCATTCATTCCTCCCTGTCAGAGACTTTCCTGGAAAACGGCTTTGCAAGCCCAGAAAGAGCTCACCGGGGCTTCCAGGAACCCCCAGGTCACGCGCGAGACAGAAGCCAGGCGAGCTGGATGTCTTTGCACATTCAGATGTTTCTAGACACGGGGAGTCACGAGAGCCCGGGCTCAGAGTGAGTCCTGGTTCTCCCACCTACGTCCCCCTCGAGCCCAGGCTGAATGTCCCCTGTCCAAGCCCCACGTTTTGCCTCTAAAATAAGGGAATGGTTCTCCTCCCCGGAGAAGATTTGCTGAGGATGCCCAGGATGACAGCAGCCAGGCTTAGGTGCAGGGGCCTCAGTTAGCACCGGGTTCGTCATGCGAGAGACATTTTGGTGATGGCTCTGGGCCGAGGCTCTAAGCTGAGTCACTTCTGAGTCATTTCTCAGCACAGGGCTGAGATCAGAGTGTCCGCTGAGCGGGTGAATGAATGGGGGAGAGAGAAATAGAGGGAGAGAGACAGAGAGAGACCTGAGCATCAGGGGCACCAGCCACAGCCTCATCAGGGGACACTGCAGTGCCAGCCACACCCCAGACGTGCACTCTGTCACTTCTTGGTGACAGCACCCCACGTTTCCAGATAAGGAAACTGAGGCCCAGGCAAGCGAAGACGCAGGGCAGATCCCAGGGTTTCTGTGGCTCAGCGGCTCTTGGCAGTGGGGAGGGAGGGAGGGACTGCGATTCTGCCCCCGCTTGCCAAGCTGACAGGGAGAGAGGTGCCGCTGGCTCTAGAGGGAGGAGGCCAGGGGTGCTGCTCAGCAGCCTCCAGTGCATAGGACACCCCCACCGCAGAGGATGATGCAGCCCCGAATGTCAGTAGTGGTTAGGGTGAGAAACCCTGTGTTATTTGGATTAAGAAAATTTTTTTCATTGAGTTCCCCAGCACACACAGCACACGGGATTAACTCCCAAGGGGTCAGAGGGCGTGGTGAGGGTGTCCCCCTCCGCTCCCAGCTCCTGGGCTGGCCTCCACTCTGCCCCCGTGCAGCCGGGACCTGGGAGGACAGCTGGTGGGGCTGGCAAAGTCCGGCAGGTGAACGCAGAGTCTGGGCGCAGCCCTGGGCCCCTATGCACTCAGAGGGCGTTTGGCGATGTCTGGAGACGTTTCCAGCTACTGGTGGGTGAAGACGTTGTTCCACGCTCTGTGTGCAGAGTTCAGGATGCCCCGCCCCAGGGGACCTGGCCTAGGACCTGGCCTAGGCACCAACAGGGCTGGGCACAGGCGATCGGAGCCGCCCAGGGCTGGTGCCTTCCTGAGCTAGCTCTGGCCTGTGGCCTTGGGACTCCTCTGGGACGCTGCATCCATGGGGCCAGGTGCTGAGTCAGGGGCCACCTATACACACCTTGCGGCTGACGGCTCCCCCTCCTCCCCCGCATCAAGCCTCACCATTCTGCAGCCAGCGAGCTGGGGCGGGGGTGGGGGCCCCACAAATACAGGAAACGCCTGGCAGAAAAAGGGTTCCTGTTTGTTTTCCCCAGCACCACACCCATCTGGCAAAGTCAGAAGCCCCTCCAGAGCTTACGGCATCTAACGCTTTTACCCACCCCGGCACAGCCTGAAAGACGGCCGTCAGCATTTGCTGGAGATTGGGTCCAGGACCCCCGTGCATACCAAAACCTCTGTATGCTCAACCCCTTTATATAAAATGGCACACTTCCTCCTGCAGACGAAATCCTCTCCACACGCTTAGAATGCATGTCGCAGTGCGAGAGCCGTGTAAACAGTTGTTCTGCTCAGTTCTATAATTGCGACAGCACAGGAGCAGTTTTCCCTGAATATATATATATATATATATATATATATATATATATATATATATATATATATATATGTTTTAGAGAGAGAACCAATTCTATTTATTTTTCATCTTTCATTTTGTTTTTCTGACACTTAGTTGTGCATGTGGTGCTGGGGTTCAAACCCACCAGATCCTTGCACATGCCAGGCAAGTGCTCTACAACTGAGCCACCCCTCCAGCCCCTCCTGAGTATTTTTGATCCACAGTTGGTTGAATCCAGACATTGCAGAGCCTTTGGACCCAGAGGACTGACTTTACTCAGAGCGCTTGTTTGCACAAATGCCCCCAGGCATATCTAAATGGAATATTATGCAGCCATAAAAACAATAGAAACCTATAATGGGGGGAAACTTTATGGAAAATGTGTATCCCTCTGGAAAAAAGATGAAGAAATAATCACAGCCATGTGAGAGCTACTCAGCCATGAGCCAGAAACCTGTCTCTTCAAACACACAACAATCTAAAAGGAAAAGCTTGGACGCAGATGGGTTGTAGAATGCAAGGTGCTCTTTTTGATAGCTGACATCTTCTAAGGGCTGGGAATGCTTTTCCTGGGAAGGAACTGTGTATGAAGCTGTACCTCCTCCTCCTAAGGGTCCAAGGGATGGGACTAGAAGTGAAGTTTTCTTTGCAACCTTTCTCCGGGTGGCCTTTTCCACTGACACGGGTTGCCTCCTTTAGGATCAAGACCAGTTCTTTCAGCCTCAGCTCTGCTGACATTTGGGGCAGAAGCTATCTGTGACAGGGACTGCCTTATGCATTCAAGGACATTTAGCAGCAACACTGACTGGCTTGGACTCAGCAGATGCCAGCAGTAACTCCACGTTGTGACGACCAAAGCGTCTCCAGACCTGGCTGGTCCAGGCAGAGGACTACCCACCCTGAAGGCAGGTGTGGGAGCTGTGTTTGAGTTGCAGAAACGGGCGGAAAAGTCAGCGCAGGGCATTTCTGGATTAGTCAGTGGGACCAACACTGCTGGAGCCTGGTCTTGAAACACAGTGGGTATCAAGGGGTGATGCTTTCTAAGCATGCAGGAAATTGGAACCCAGCACTGTCAGTGGGGTCACGACTGCCCTGTCAGAGACCCCGACCCGCCCAAGGGAACTCTGACAGGTGTTTTGGAACAAGCCAGAGAAAAGGCTCCACCTGTTAGTCAAAACTCACCGGGGAAGACTGGGGACCCTTGAAAGTATTCCTCAAAACCTCCTGGGAATCCTTCTCTGCTCTAGTGCTGCAGAGCCTGGTGCTGCCCAAGGGGGCTAAGTCGCTGGCTCTAGGGGCTGCCCTTGTGTTCCAGAGCGGTTTTTGCAGAAGTTGCGCATGGAAAGGGCACAGTGAGCTCGAGAAACGCTCACGCCCTTCAGCCCCAGCGGAAGTGAGCCTGGGTATCTATCTACTCTCGAAAGATGAATCAGACTGTCATCTCCCGTTTCTGCTTGTTTCTGCTTTTTTCGTGGATTACCAAACAGCCCTCAGCTGTTTCCAGGGCTGCTGTGCCCCGGGGGAGGAAGGATGGAGGGAGGGAGGAAATCCCAGCCTCTGTCGCAATGGGGTGAGAGTGTTTTAAAACAGGCTCTGCTTACGAGCTATTTTCACTTTCTGGAAACAACTTGTGCAATTGTTAGTGACCATGGTTACCCAGGGCCCCTGAGAAGGGGAAGGCAAGGGGTGGCAGGGAGATGCACCTTGCCGCCCAAGGGAGACGCTTGGGGTGGGTAGGGAGAGTCCACTTGTCGTTACCGGGCCAGCTGCCACCAGCCTTTGAGGCAGGGGGAACCCACAGGGGAGGGTCTTACGACCTCCTAATGCAAGTCCCCAGTGGGTCACTGCAAAAGCCATTGATTTCCTCTAGTGGAATTCAGGGACCCTCAGGAGGCAGGCAGACCGGACCAGCACCCTAATTCCCCCACTCCATAGCTCGCTTTCTCTGGGTTTCAATTTCTTCATCTGGCAAAGGGCTCCATGCTCAGTCCTCAAAGGTACCTGTCCTATTTTTTTCTTTCTTTTCTTTTCTAGCAGATTGGGGAACACATCTCAAAAATGTGTAGCTAAAAAGGCAAGACCAGTGAAAGCAGAGCACAGGGCTGGAGCGGTGGCTCAGCGGTTTCGGCGCTGGCAAGCACAAGGACCCGGGTTCAAACCCCAGCACCACGTACACAACTGAGTGTTGGAGCAACTAAGGCCATGTGGAAAACTAAATAAAGTTGTTTCTCTGTCTCTCTCACTGTCCCTCTCTCTTAACAAAAAAAAAAAAGCAGAGCAAACCAGTATTAAAAAAAAAGCTTGCACACTCCAGAAATTCGGCTAAACCTCAGAAACTTCCAGAAAAAGGTAAAGCTTTTTTGGGCCTGAAGGAGGCCACGTCAGTAGGACCAGCACTTTCCCCAGCTCTGGGGAAAAGGAGTCAATTTATGGCTCAAGGAACAACCTTAAAATAACCCACCCTCAGCCCTAAAATGCAGTGTTTAAATTTATAGAAAAACCCGCAAGTTCCTGGCAGTTGGGTGCGCAGCTGGTAATCGTGGAGCTGGTAGGGACAGGACCCACTCCACACTGTGCCTCTGCCAAAGCTATCTGCTCCCTCTCAGCCCCTGCCAGGAGTCCCGGGATTCCAAACAGCCAGACCAGTGCTGTGATTTTTCAAAAGATGCAAAACTTTTCTTTTTAATTAAAAAACAGCAAAAGTCTTATAAAAACAATGAGGCAGCCAAAACGCCCACCTGTCTCCCTTATTTACAGTAATACAATATCTGTCACAGTCGCTATTTACAATATTATAAAAAACATCAAAGACAGTACGATTGAAGGCTGTTAACTGCTCACAAGGCCTCAAACCTCGATCCTCTAGTGCAGACCCTGGGGTGAAGGCGACACTTAATTATTGCACCATGTTGATCACGCCTTCCCCCACCGGGCCTTTAGTCACGGATAGGGCCGGGGTGGTGGCGTTGTCTTTGTCATGGAGCAGGGAAGGAAGCCCCTCTGTGGCCACACTGCCCAGCCCGGTCCTCAGGGTCCAATAAATACCAGTCACATTTTGGGAGGGGGCCGTGCCCGGCGCGTGGGACCCGCCACGGCCGCGCGCGGGTGGGTGGGGCATCCCAGCTACATATGCCGCTTCATGTGCAGGGCCAGGTGGTCAGAGCGCGAGAAGGCGCGGTCGCACAGGTGGCACTGGAAGGGCCGGTGGCCCGTGTGCTTGCGGTAGTGGCGCGTGAGCTCGTCCGATCGCGCGAACTTCCAGCCACAGCCGTCCCAGTTGCAGTGGTAGGGCTTCTCACCTGCGGGGAGAGGACACAGTGAGCTTCGGGGTCCCTCCCAGGACACAGCATGCAAGTCCCAGTAGGGACTTCTCCAGCGTGTGCACCTACTCCTAACCAGAGTCCTCAACGTTTTGAACCCCTAGGAATCTTAGACACACGCCCCCCACCTTTCTGATCCTCAACCCAGAGGGTTCAAAGGGGACACTGCCCCCAGGGCTTCAAGCCACGCCCTTAGAAGTGTTCCAAACGGGCACCTTCCCCCCAACTTTCAGGACGCAGGGTCCCCCAGGTTTCCCAAGCCCAGACTCTTCTCCATTAGGTCCCGAGCCACGCCCCCAGAGGGGGCTTAAGCGTGCACCACCCCCCACTTTGGGACAGCAGACAGCGTCTCTCTAGAGTGCCTATGTGTCCCCCTCTCCCCAACTTCCTAAGCCACGGCCCTGGTGAACGCTAAGCGTGTACTCCAACCCACCCCAACGTCCTGAGGCAGAGTCCCCCGACCCAAGCCCCGCGACGTGTCCTAAGTGTGGTCTCTGCCACCTCCTGAGGCGCCCCCACCCCCGCCGTTGTAAACTATCGCTCCCGCGCCCCAATCTCCCGGGCCACGCCCCTTAGAGACGGCTCCTAAGGATGCGCCCCCTCCCCGCAGTCCTGAGCCTCGCCAAGGAGCTTCCCAATTCCCCCCTTTGCGCAAGCAGCGGAACCGCGTCTCCGCCACCCGCGCTGGCCGCGCCAGCTGCCCACCTGTGTGCGTGCGCAGGTGCGCCTTGAGGTGCGAGCTCTTGGTGTACGTCTTGCCGCAGCCCGCGTAGCTGCAGGTGTGCGTGGCGGTGCGCTTGCGCGGCCAGGAGCGGCGACCGCGCTTGGGCTTGGCCTCCAGCAGCTCCAGCGGGGACGCGGGGGGCGTGAGCAGACCACGAGCCGCCGGCGGTGCCAGACCCAGGGCGGCTGCTGCGGCGGCCGCGTCCTCGAAGAGAGCGAAGGGGGCGGGCGCAGGTGGCCCGTAGTGCAGACCCGGGGCTGGCGCGCCGAAGCCGGGGCCGCCGAAAGGTGGCGGGAACGCGGCGCGCGGGCCGGGTGCCTGCAGGCGCGCGGGGCCGTCGGGGCTGAGCGGCGGCGTGTCGGGCGGCGGCGGGGGTCGGCCTCCGGGACCTCGCATGCACGCGGCTGCCGGGCCCGGGGCGCCCTCGCGCTTCAGGCCCCGTGCTCCGCGGGCCAGGCCGGGCGCGCAGCCGTAGCCGCCGCCGCCGTCCACCTCGGGCGGCTCGGCCTTGACCAGCCGTCCGGGCGGCGCGAGTAGGAAGCGGCCGTGCAGCGCGGGCCCCGGGGGCGCGTCCAGCTCCGGCCGCAGCAGCTCGGACACCAGGCCGCCCGTGGGGGCGCCGTAGGGCGGCGGCGCGCCGGGTTCGGGGTAGTAGAAGGCGGGCGGCGGGGGCGGCGGCGGCGGCGGCTCCGGGGCGGCCTCAGCGCCCAGGCCGTCCAGCCCCATGGACAGGATGAAGTCCAGCACGCTGTTGAGATCGTCGTCGGCCCCGCCGGCCTCGGGCTCCGTGCGCTGCCAGCGCTGCGGGCGACAGGGCAAGAGCGCGCGGGCGTGAGCGCGCGGAGGGGCGCGGGGTCGCCTGCCGCCCTGGCCGCGCGCTTTCCGCCACCCGGAGCCCGCGACCCCGCCGCCCGCGCTCGGCTACCCCGCGCCCGCCGTTTCCGCCCGCAGCCTAGGTTCTAGGGCCGAGCCCGCCGCCCGCGGTCCCCGCCGCCCTCACCTCCTGAAGGCCGCGCTCGCGGCACGGACTGGCGAAGGTGGAGAAGGACGGTAGGATGGGCTCGCTCAGCGTCATGGCTGGGACCCGGGAGAGGCTGGTCGGGGCGAGGGCGGGAGGGGACGGCTCTGTGGGCCGCGGCCCGGCCCGCCCAGGCCTTATAGGCGCGGCGCGCGCGGGGGCCGGGCCAAGGCGGCGGCGGCGGAAACGCGTCCCGGATGGGGACGAGCTCCGGGCGCAGCCTAAATTTAGCCGCGGTATATAAGCCGGCGGGCGGCGGCGGCCGTGGCCACTGCGGCCGCCCGGGCCCTGCGCGCAGGGTCCGGCCCCCTCGCGCGCCGCCAGGCCGCGCCCCCGGCCCGGGTCCGCCCCCGGCCGTCTCCCGGGCGACGGCGTCAACACGCGCTGCACAACAGCAGCGTGACGCGCAGGGATCCCCCGAGCGCCCCGCGGCTCCCGCCTGCGCAAGGGCCCGGAGGGAGTCCTGCAGCGGGGGTGGCGCCCGGCTCTCCCCGGGACTCGGGACTCCTGTGGGGGATACGAGGCTTGGCGGCTTCCCCGGATCCCCTGATGGGAGGGGACACTGGTCCAGACTCCTAAACGGAAGGGAAGACTGGGGTCCCCAATTCATGGTGGTGATCACCCTCATTTGTTGCAGACCCGCCCCCTGTACAACGTCGTATGTCGTAACATCAAGAAATGTTGGGTCTTTGGGACACTCCCCCTGCCACCCCTCCTCAGGTAAGCCCTACAAGTAGGGAAACTGAGGCAGGGGAGCTGGAGAGCTTAGAGGTCTGGCAGGCCCAGTGCCTTTACTGACTTGCATAAGAGAAGCAACTCAGAGGAGTAAAAGTTACTCTTCGGACAGAGCCGGCATGGGGTGGGGATGGGGCTCCACGAGTGATCCTCCTGTCCTTACTCCATGTCAGCTCTAGGTGGGCACTGGGGTCACAGCAGCCATCAGATAGAACTACCCTTAGGGTCTTCTATTGTAGTAGAAGAGGGGGTAGGGGACATAAACACCTACAAAGGGAATAGAGGCAGTGGAAGACAAGAGGAAGTGAGTACTTGGTGAGGAAGGGGTGCGTGGTGGGGGTGAAATTTTGCCTCTCACTGGGAAGGTGATATGTGAGCCAAGGTCTTCAGAGAGTGAGGGAGCCAGGTGGAAATCAGAGGGACAGCATCTTAAGGGCAAGTGGGATCCAGGTTACCTTCCTGACCTGGAGGCCTGGCTCTCAGCCCCTGTGGAAATGGGCTCTGAAGTCTTCTCTTGGCCCATTGCTGGTCACGTGGGTGCAGCAGTGGAGTCTTGGGGGCACGATGGGGCGCAGGCAGGGAAGTCTGTCCTGAGTGTTTGTATGACTGAGTCTTGAGGACGCACGGCCTCCTGTTTCTTCCATGGCTGCTTTGCTGTGCCTGGGACCAGGAAGGCTTTGCCACCAACAGTAGCTGGACCACCAGGGCCTAGGGCTGCTGCAGGGGTGTGACCTGGCCCAACACAGGGACTAAGGAAGCCCTCTGGGGTCCATGCTCCTGGACCCTTACAGCTGGAAGGAGCCACAGGGCTGCACCACCTCACCATGATTCATCCAAATGTGGATTCAGCAAACACTTGCTGATAAAGTCAGAGGTGCCCCAGTGCCAGGCTGTCACCCAAGCAGCCTTGCTAACAGGGCTGGGTTGCTAATGCTTCAGGTGAAGTGAAAAGGTGCTACCGTGGTAGTTGGGAGTCAGCTTTTGCCGCCATGTGACGTTTAGCAAGTGGCTCTGCCTCTCTGGGCTTGCTTCCCCACCTGTGCAATGCAGATAATCACCTGCCCTTGGTATTCTTGGTCCCCCAAATCTAAGCATGGTCAGGTGCTTACCATAAAATGACATAGCATTTGCATAAAACCTGCCACACCCTCCTGAACTTTGGACCATCTCTGGATGACAGAGCACCCGATACAGCGAATGCTGTGTGAGTGGCTTCATCCTGTGCTGTTCAGTGTGGTGGCATTTCCCCCAGTTGTCCTCCATCTGTGGTTGGTTGAACCTGTCGCTGCAGAACTGGGGTGTAAGGAAAGCTGACTGGGACCCACCCCAAGGGACCGGGGACCCTGAGGGACGCACACTGGGCTCTCTACAAACGTGAGCCAGCTCTGTGCCTTCAGGATCTCATTGCTTTTTTCTGGACCTCAGTTTCCCTGTAAGAAAAGGAGGGAAAATCAGGTGCTATGGCGCACACCTGTGATACCAGCGCATCTGGAGGCTGAGGCAAGAGGATCGCAAGTTCAAGGCCAGTCTCAGCGATTAGAGAGGCCAAGTCTCAAGAATTAAAAATAGGGGCTGGGAATGTAGCTCAGTGGTTCCTCAGTTCAATCCCTGGTACCAAGAATAAAAAAGGATAAGGGGAAGATTCGAGGAATGGGGTAAAACGAGGCTGTTTCCCTGAGGATGTGTGATTGGGCAGTTGCTGGGCAGGGTTTTTGTTTTTGTTCTGGGGTTTTCTACTTTGGGTCAAGACCTGAGCACCCCTCTGGTCCTCTCACCCCATGCCTGTCCTACAGCCCCTGCAGCCCTCTTGGGTCCTCAAGTCCTGGAACACCGGGAGCTGGCGGCTCTCCTGCCTCTGCCCTGGCTGTGCCCCCACCTCGCAGTCCTTCCTTTTGATTTCCACCTGCTCGGCTCCTGCTCAGCTTTGTCTTCCCCAACACCTCAAATCAGGACCCTTTCAGGCCCATTTACATGTACAGAAAATGAGCGAAGGACAGAGGTTCCACCCGGCACGCCCACCTTCCTCTCTTACTAACCGGTGCCCTGCGTATTGTTATGGGCAGATTTTGATAGGTTATTAACTGAAGTCCACATTTTATATTAGAGTTCATCTGTGGATGTATATTTTTGGGGGGCACGGGGATTGGACCTGGGGCACTCTACGTGAAGCTACGTCCCAGCCCTTTTTAAAAATCTTGTCTTGAGGCAGGGTCTCACCACACTGCTGAGGTCACCCCGCCGCCCCGGTAGCTGGGCCTACAGCTGTGAGCCACCGCCTCTAAGCTGCTCTGTTGACAAAGTGGGTAATGATCAGATCTCCACCTTTGTGGTAGCAGGAAGAATCATTTCACTGCCCTCGAAATCCCCAGTGCTGTCCCTATTCCCTCCTCCCGCCCCTGTCCCAAGCCGCTGGCAGCCACTGCTCTTTAAACGGACGGTTTTGCCTTTCCCAGAAGGTCCTGTATCGGAACCACAGGTCGGCAGCCTCTTCAGATGCCTCCTTTCACCTACAGACATGCGTTTCAGGTTCCTCCCTGGCTTCTTGTGACTTAGTCATTCATATCTTTTTTTTTTTTGAGAGAGGGACAGTGAGAAAGAGAGAATCTTTTTATTTAGTTTCTGCGTGGCTTTCGTTGCTCTGACACTTAGTTGTGTATGTAGCTGCTGGGGTTTGAACCCGTGCATCTGCGCACACCGGGCAAGCACCGTAACCCCCGAGCCACCGCTCCAGCCCCATTCCTTTCTTTTTAGTGATAAATAACATTCCACTCCTAGATCTCCACAGTTTATCTCTTCTCCGTTGCCAGGACGTTTTAGTTGCTTCCGGTTTTCAGCAATACAGCTGTTATGATGAATATACAGTTGGTCCCCTGAATCCTCAGTGTTCACATCTGTGCATTCAACCAAGTGTCGGTTGAAAATATCCGAAAGAATTCCAGAAAGTTCCAAAAAGCAAACACTGGATTTGCCGCTGCAAGCCGAGCCCCAGGCTGAGTGCATCCGGGTGCAGCGATGCATAGGCGCACCCTGCGGTAGCCTTCTCCGGTTCCCAGCGCCCATCTCCCCAGCACCCACCACAGCAGCATTTGTCCCCGACCTGCATTTAAGTTAGGCCTGTGAGGGTCACATCTGTACTGCACGCACACAGGCGTGTTTCCTGTCACTGTTCCCGAGGCAACACAGAATAACACCTCTTCCCCTGCAGTTCCATCGCGTCGGGTTCTGAGTCGTCTGGAGATGATTGAATGCCTGTTGCAGGATGCGCGCAGGCTCCATGCAAACACTCTGCCATTTAACGTAAGGGACCTTGGCAGCCACGGATGCCAAGGTACAGTGGTGCGCTGGGTGATGCTGCGGTCACCTTCCTGTGCAGGTATTTCAAGGACATAAGTTTCCAGATCAACTGGTGCATTCTAAGGAGCCCCGGGGACAGAGTGCTCGTCTGTCATGCAGGAGGCCCTGGGTTCCATCCCCAGCGCCTCAAACCAAAACCAAAACCAAGGAGTGGACTGTGGATCACATGGCAGGGGGCGTCTGGCTTTGTGAGAAGCCCCAGCTGCCCTCCCAGGGGGCCCGCACTGGTTTTCATCCCCCATGCCCCGGCATTTAGTGCTGCTGGGGTCTGGATTTTGGCCCCTAGGAGGTGGGTGGAATCTCATGGTTGTTGTATTTATTTTTTAATTTATTTATTTATCTTTGGTACTAGGGACCGAACCCAGGAGCGCTTAACCCCTGAGCCCCATCCCAGCCCTTTCTATTTTTCACTTTGAGACAGGGCCCAGCTAAGTTGCTCAGGGCCTCACTAAAGGCCTAGAACTCAGGATTCTCCTTCCTCGGCCTCCAGACTCTCCAGAGTCGCTGAGATTATAGCCTGCACCACCCTGCGGGCTCCCCCCGGGTTTTGATTTGCATTTCCGAGGAGCTGGGATGGATCTGTGTTCCTTTTTTGTGAGGAATGCTGCAGCTCCTTCTGCATTTGTAAGCCGGTTGCTTGTTGACTTCTGGTTCAGCTGTGTGAGTTCTTTGCCTTTTAGCCTGCTTATAACAGTGCCATTTGCAGAACGGAAGTTTTAGTTTTCATGAAGTCCAACTCGGTGTTCCCTTTAGTGAATTTGTAATTTGGTGCTGTGCCTGAAGTCGGTGCCCTGTGCTGTCCTCGAGAGGGTGTGTGTGTGTGTGTGTGTGGTGCTGGGCCTCGAACCCAGGGTCTCTCATCCTAGGCAAGAGCTCCATGACTGAGCTTCCTCCACCCTAACCCTTTGTACTTTATTTTGAGACAGGGTCTTGCTAAATTGCCCTGCCTGGCCTTGAACTTGCGAAGCTCCTGCCTCAGCCTCCAGAGCAGCTGTGTGACTTTAGGCAGATCGCTGAACCTCTCTGAGCCTCGGGTGCATTGTGACGGTAGGAGCTGGCTGCTTGCGTTGAACACAGGAGCTCGCTGGTGCTCACAGGTGCTGCGGAGTCTCTCGCCATGGGAGAGACTTGGCAAGGAGCTGGGAGGCTGGAGCTCTGTCCCATCCCGTCAACCTGCGGTTCAGACCACACCCACCCGGGCAGGTGCATGTCCCTGTCGGGTCCCAGGATATGAAGGGGTTGGTGTAAGAGCGCAGGGCTTGAAGTTGGACTCCCAGCCCCGCCTGCCCCCGTGGGGTGACATCCTTGGCCATGCTTCTGGGCAGCCGTGGCCTCGACTGCTGAGCGGGGATACTGGGTAGGAGGTGGTGTCCTTCTTTCAAGTGCCACAGGAAGATCATGCAGGGGAGGGACCAGCACTGTATCCCTCACAGGGGGACCTTCATGCCTCTTGATGGTGACGCCCTTGTCCCCGAGGCCCATAGGCCCCTCATCCTCTCCTGACAGCCAGCACTACCGGTCCAGACCAAGGGGACAGATGTGGTCACACGTAGCTTGCCCGACAGCTGTCCCGGGAACGCACAGTGTGATCACAGCCCCGAGTGACCAGCATGTCCTTACCCAGACCCAGGAAGGTGTAGGTCCGTCACTTGCTGTGGCCCCATGACGTCTCTAGTGACGTTGGTAACATGAGACCCACAGGCCATTGCTGGGCACGGAGCCAGGCGACCTCTGTGCCCCTGAGCCGCGTCCACCAGCCCAGCAAAGGCTTGGCGTGCACCCTAAAGTGCACCCTAAGACACCGGCACCCTAAAGTGCACACTAAGACGCCGGTAACGGGTGAAAACCGCCTGAGCAGTCCCAGTCACCTACGGTGACTGCCAGGTGCCACCCACGCAGCATGCGTGATCACACGAGCTTACGGTTTGGGGGTTTTTAGAGATCAGGGTCTCACTGTGTTGCCAGGCTGGCTTCAGACGTAGGGCCCAAGCAATCCTCCTGCCGCAGCCTCCCGAGCAGCTGGAGTCCAGGCGCCCCTGCCCCAGGCCTGGCTGTGGTGGCGCAGGTTCCCCGATTGCCTGCCAGCCCGGGCCAGGACCCATGGCTGCGACGGGTTGGTTTTTCTGGTGCCTGTCACCAGCAGAGGACTGGATAAGGGGTCTGTCACCTGTGAGTTAGCGACTTCCAGGGTGAACTGGATGTGGACGCAGCCAGGGAGTCGGTGGCCTGGTCCTGCCAGCAGGGAGCTTGCTGTGTCTTTGCCTGGCCCGGCCGCGTTTGGGATCCTTTATGTCTCGCGGTTTTGCTCTGGGGCGTTTGTCTTTCTCTCCGCCAGCTGCTGCCGGGTGCCCTTGGCCTAGGAGTGGGCGCTCAGGACGCTGCAGCTGTGCTTCCAGGACAGGTGTGAGCGGTGTGCGCCTGGCGGCCCGGGGCTTCCCGCCAGGCTCCCAGGGTGCAGAGACTTTCAGCGCTGTGCAAGGGGTTTTAGGTCCCCGCGTTGCCACTGTGCGCCCAGAGCGGAGCCCAGTGGGAGAAGTTGCTTTCGACCCAGCTCGTCGCTCCAGGTGGCGCGTGGTGCCCGTCTGGCTGACGTCCTGTGGGTCCCATCAGAGCCTCTCATCTCCTTTCCAGTCAGACCACGACGGGATGGGTCTCCTTGACACCTGGGGCAGAACAGGGGAGGGGGAAGCACTGCTGAGCACCTGCTGTATACCCAGCCCTGCACTGAGGCTCCTCGGATGAACGGGCTGTGATACTACACCCAGCCGTGTACGAAGGACTTTCCCTTGACGGGCTCCTTCTTTCCTGGTAGCTGCACGTAACCCCCTGAATCAGGGGTTGGCAAATCGTGGCTTACAAGCTTACATGAAGATACCAAAAGTGTAAACTGGGTGTGGTGGTGCACGCCTGTAATCCCAGTGACTCGGGAGGCTGAGGCTGGAGGATTGCAAGTTCAAGGCCAGCCTCAGCAACACAGTGAGGCCCTGGGTAACTTAGTGAGATCCTGTCTCAAAAATAAAATATAAGAAAGGGCTGGGGTTGTGGTTAAGCACCCCTAGGTTCAATCACTGGTAAACCCCACCACCACCACCACAAAAAAATACCAATAGTGCAATTCTTGATAGTTTATGGTTACTCCAATATCAACTGTGTGCGTATGCAGGTGTGTGTGATTCTTGAGAGAAAATTCGTACGATGTGAAATGAGCCATTTCAAAGTGCGCAGTTCTGGCTGGGGTAGGCTCAGTGGCAGAGCTCCTGCCTGGCTTGCAGGAGGCTCTGAGTTCCATCCCTAGCACCGATAAATAGAATGGTGTCTAATATGCACAACTGAGTGACCTTTAGTAGGACCGTCTTGGGCGGCCACTGCCGTCTGGGTCCAGAACATTTTCATCACCCCCCAGGGAACCTGGTCCCATGAGCAGCCACTCCCGCCGTCCTCTCTCAGCCTTGGCAGCCGCCAGGTGTCTCTGTCCGGACTCGCCTGCTCTGGACATCTCCTGTGAATGGAGTCACCGAGGTGAGGTCTCTGCGGCCTCCTCCGGCCGGCCTGCGAGCTCAACCTCATTTCTGCATCTGTGAATGGGTGAATGTCAGACACAGTGGTGCGCCTGCGGTCCCAGTCCTTGGGAGGCTGCGGCAGGAGGATGGGGGAGGCCAGGAGTTCAACAGCACAGCCTGGGTGGCGCAGCGAGACCCCGTCTCAAAACGAAACAACGCCACCATGTACGTGGCACACAGGCATCATGTGCATCAAATCGCAGCAAGGGAGGCAGCTTTTATCCTCGCCCAAGCACACCCGGCTCCTGGGTGGTGGTCGGTGTCAGCTTTCTTGGGATAACAGCAGGGTGGAGTCGTTTCAAGAGAGACCATGGGGGCAGAGCGCCGCCGAATGCAACGGCTGCTCCCGGGCGAGTGCGAGTCTGGATGTAGAGTGATTGTTACAATGGAAGGAATTAATAATTTCAAGACGCCAAGCAAATTAGCTGAAGCAAAGAAACCTGTATTATGTTAAACTCCATGTATAAATATTCCTGCTTCTCCATTTATGCAGAAGCTTGGCTTTGGGACTGGAGTAAATGTTTACCTAATGAAAAGATCTCCAAGAGGTTTGTCTCATTCTCCTTGGGCTATGAAAAAGATTAATCCCATATGTAACGATCATTATCGGAGTATATATCAAAAGGGACTGACTGATGAGGCTAAGATTCTGAAAAACCTTCATCATCCAAACATTGTAGGTTACCGTGCTTTTGCTGAAGCCAGCGATGGCAGAATGTGCCTTGCTATGGAGTATGGAGGTGAAAGTCTCTAAACGACTTAATAGAAGAGGGAAATAAAGATAGCCGAGATCCCTTTCCAGCAGCTATAATTTTAAAAGTTGCTTTGAACATGGCAAAAGGGCTAAAGTATCTACACCAAGGAAAGAAACTGCTTCATGGAGACATAAAGTCTTCAAATGTTGTAATTAAAGGTGATTTTGAAACAATTAAAATCTGTGATGTAGGAGTCTCTCTACCACTGGATGAAAATATGACTGTGACTGATTCTGAGGCCTGTTACATTGGTACTGAGCCATGGAAGCCCAAGGAAGCTTTGGAGGAAAATGGCATTATTACTGACAAGGGAGACATATTTGCCTATGGCCTTACTCTTTGGGAAATTATGACCTTATCTATTCCACACTTCAACCTTTCAGATGATGATGATGAAGATAAAACGTTTGATGAAAGTGACTTTGATGATGAGGCCTACTACGCAGCTCTGGGAACCAGGCCACCTATTAACATGGAAGAACTGGATGAATCCTGCCGGAAAGTCATTGAGCTCTTCTCTGTGTGCACTAACGAAGACCCTAAAGATCGTCCCTCTGCTGCACACATTGTTGAAGCTTTACAACTAGATGACCAGTGATCAGACCCATGACCTTACCGTGATGGTCTGTGTCTGTCTACTTGGAAACATTTAGTTACTATGATGTTCTAGTTATTAGCCTCTAGAAGAGGCCCATTTTAGGACTATGGTATTGTTAACATTTTAATAACTTCCATATATAAGTATTTTTACAATTTTTATGATAAGCATCAGTATTGTATATTAGATTTTCCATGAAGTTTAAAAAACTAGCTACCCAGGTACTTACATATTGCTCATACAGGGTTAATTAAACACTAGCTATAAACTGTCTGATATTAATTTGTAAACTAATATTAATGTGAGCTTGAGTGACCATTACTTTTATTAATGATCCTAGATATTTTCTATTTTTGTGGATTATAATTAGCACTTTATACAGTACAAAAGCCTGCATTTACGTTATTTTAAAACATAAAACCTTTCACTGGCCTTTTTTGGCTAATGTACTTAATAAATAGTCCCTAAAACCTGAGGAGAAAATGACTCAAAAGAGTAGCTCCTTGGGTAATTCCAGACTCTGCTTATCTTGCATCTCCCACAATCTTTGGTGTTTGTTTTAATTTATTAAATTTTCTGTAATAATTCCTTTTTTTAGTTTATATTTAGTAATCTATATTGCATTTCAAAGTTGTATAAAAGCAATAGAATAAAGGACAGTTTTGGTATCAGAAAAAAAAAAAAAAAAGAGAGAGAGACCATGGGATCTAGAAAGGAGAAAATACTGACTCTCTGGCCCATGCTCAGAGAAGTTGAGCTCCTGCCACAGTGGGAGGCTGGCGGAGCTGAATTCAGACTCCCAAAAACGGGGTGGGGGCTACCTCCCCAGGTCCTCCCTGCCTCCCCCCAACCCCACTG